>JALGBA010001830.1:0-229384 GCA_023970755.1 Azemiops feae
CCCTGCTCTTCTCTTTCCCTCCGGGTCGCCAACCCAGAAAGTTTGGGGAGCTCTGCACTAGAAGATATCTAGCAAAGGGAAGCCCATCACAGTAATTGCTGTCAAAATGCTCCTTCTGTTAGGATTTATTTTTCTAATATTAAGTTAGAATCTGCTTTCCTGTAATGTAAATGTTATTCCTTATACAGTACTCCTGGATGACAGATATTCTGATTGCATGATATCCTTTTACATATTTGAATAATGCTATCATTATTTCCTCAGTATTATTTCCTCAAAACTAAACATTCAGTATTATTTCCTCAGTATTATTTCCTCAAAACTAAACATTCTTATTGCCTTGAATATCTTTTCACAGACTTGCTTCCAATGAAGTTATAGAATATATTGGAAGAATGAAAACTTTCATGCATAAAACTGTTATGAAATGTCTTTTTATATCTGGACTTGATAAACTTTACACTTTAACAAAGTGCAAAAGAATAAAGCTATTTTTAAACTTTGAATTATTGTCAAGACTGATTTGTACTTTCACCTACATTCCGCTTTGCTCGCAGCCTGACAAAGAAAAGGGAGGAGGTGGGATGGAATGCAAGGGTGGGGGGAATTGCATCTGAGCATCGTTGATTCCCGTGAGACAGTGCTTTAACCCAAGGACACGAGCAGGTGTTTTAGCGTGGCTCGCTGGTTCCCATAACAAAATGAACAGAGCTGATTGGTGGACATAATGGACTGTGGGTGGCCCATAGGGAAAGGGGGGAATTAACCATGCTAGCTTTTGCATGGGAAACCAGAGCTGGTTTCGCTTTGTCTGTGCCAATATGGTTTATTCAGTAAAGTTTATACTCTTGATAGAATAATATCCCAGGAGTTTCTTTTTCTGGATCTACCAACCGGACAGTTGACAATTATATTTAACTATAGAATCATTTGCTGACATTGGTGGCACTGAAATCAAATAAATAAATTATTCTTGATCTATTCTGCTTGCATTCTTTCATTATATATATGGAACAGATATAACCTAATTGATTGAAAGAGTTGTTCAGTAGAGAAGGATTTTTCAGAATCCTTTTTATCACATTACTCATGTCCCCAGAAATCCAATGGTGGTAAATCATGTCATAAAACAAGGAAGAAAATAGATGAAGTCCCCTGGATATATGAACCCTCTAAGGATGTAGACACAGAATTCCAATTGATGCTAGTTCTTAAATTTTAACTTGAACAGGGAAAATGGAAATGTTGTTTCAGAAATAATCTGAAGTTACATTAAGCACTCAATTTTTGTTGTTGTTGTTGTTGTTATTTTATCCATCCAGTCGTGTCTGATTCTTGGTGACTTTATAGGCAAGAGCTCTCCATGCTACCCTATCAGTTTCTTTTAGTTGTTGGATGTTCATCATTTTATCAGTTTTGACGTTACCAAGCCAGTATGTTCTTTGTTTGTCCCTTGTTCTTGTTCCACTAACCATGTCAATGCTGCTAACATCAGATGTTCTTGCTTTGACAACAGATGGAAATGCAGCCATTTTACTCTTTTGCTTTTAGAGTTAGTTGATGCTGGGAGGGGGAATGTGGATGAGAGTCCAGTTAGTCATAACAATAATACCTCAGCCGTAGGAATCCAAGGTTATTGCACCCAGAGTTGATAAAGATTTGGCGGGCTGGAGAACTGGGGAGAAAGCCCACGCTTCAAGCTAATTGGGGAATGTGATTTATGATAGTTAATTGGAGGAGGGAATTGTGCTTTGTTACTTTGTGCTCAGGGGAGGGGAATTCAGTTTTTGGCTTTAACTATGTAGTGCCGATACTTTGTTTCTTGAATAAAAGATTCTTTAAGGTAAACAATGCCTCGAAGTTCTTTTGAAGAGTTTCATCTGTCGGAACCATGACATTAAGCCAAAAACTACAATTTTTACCTAACTATCTTGGAGTCCCAAGCCCAGTCGCTATCCCTAGAATTGAGGGATAGACTGACAAAGATTTGGGAAAGATTTCAACGTGGAGAAAGAAAGAGCACCTGAAACCGGCACCACGCCGGCGGCTGCTACCCCAGAGGGGGGAGCGCAAGCCAGCCACTGAGACCGGTGGGGGTCATACAGCAACTGGGGATGCCACAGCTGCCAGCAATGCAGCAACAGCCATGGGGGTGACAACAGCCCCTGGGCGTGCAACAACCGCTGGGAGGCTTGCAGCAACTGGGGATGTGGCAGCCACCATGGGGGGGGGCAGCAACAGTTGAGGGTGCAACATCCACAGTGGGGAGGCCAGCAACCACTGATGGCGCCACCTCTTAGAGCCACCTTCGATGGGGACCCGGAAAAGCTGATCTTTTTCCTCAACCAGATGCGCTCTCACTTGAACCGCTGTGCCTATTTCTATCCGAATCCAGCTGCTATGATCGACGTGGTTGCATCCAGCTTGGAAGAGGAAGCATCCGAGTGGCTGAACAATTTATATAATGAGCAAGCACCCGAGTTGGAGGACCTCCATCTCTTCCTCCTAGGACTGAGAGCAAGGTTCGAGGATCCATCCATTGCCCTCAAAGCGGAGGAACAAGTCCACAAAATAAAACAAGATGGCAGGCCTGCACTGGAATATGTACGAGAGTTTCTCAAGATAGCCGGCCAAATAGAGAGGTGGCCCGAGCAAACTCTAGTCCATCACTTCAAGGAGGGACTAGACGACCACATCTCCCAGGCCTGTATCTATTGAGCAGTCCCTGATCAGCTGCAAGAATGGTACCAGGCAGCACTAAGACTAGATGTTCAACTCGCCCGCTATAAGAAGCCACACCCACAAGAAGCCGAGTTGAGGCCAAATCAACCCAAACGACAGCCACCCCCCAAAAGCTTCCAACCACTGCAGCTACTGAAAATCCCAGGCCACCTGCGGGCCCACCGATCAAGTATTTCAGATGTGGACAACAGGGACATCGAGCAGCGAGTTGCCCAGTCCCTTACCCTCAGCAGCAGAATAGACCGGGATCACCAGCGAGAAAGAAACCAGCCCAGCAGCCGACGAAAGAGAAATCCAACTGGATCGTGCAGGAACCCGTTGCCCAAGTCATATCCCACACGCAGGAGGGTGCCAAGACCCAAGCCAGATCTACTGCTACTCTACCCTCCTACGACAGCGACGACGGAGAGAATGACCCAATGGTGAGTCAACATGTCCCCCCTTTCTCACTACCTGCCAGACTCATAATCCCTAAGACAGGGGCACAGGTAGATTTAAAAGTACTAGTCGACTCTGGATGCTCCTGGTGCGTTATTAGCTTGTCACTTGCCCTGAAAATGGGCATACGAGCAAGGCTGCTCTCCAAACCCGTGAGGTTTAAGCAAACTGATTGCTCCTTAATGGGAGGAACTTTAGTCACGCAACTGACTGAACCCCTACGCTTAGAAATAGATGAGCACTGGGCTTCCAGTTCCGTATCACGGCTCTGGTGGACATGCGGGGCGATCGCTCCCTCCGCCGTCCGGTTTTCTCTCGCCAGGGGGACCCTGAAAGAGGTCGAAAGTCACCTTGGAGGGATGATGAGCGGGGAAGAGGACCTTCCGATTGATCACAGAAGGGTGGCAGCCCTTCCGTTTGATCTGGAGCAGCTCTTCGGAGCGACGGAGAAAAGATCGGCCACCCACATGGCCTATCATTAATGCCGTTTCCAGCCGAGGCCAAATTTACAGCTAAGCACATTGAAACCACCGTGGAGAAACCGGGTGAGACTTTACCTTCTTGTATCCCAACTATTCTCCTGTCAAAAGCCTTTTGAAACTTCTTCCCCCTGCGAGGAGAGAGGGAAGGAAACATTCTTTTCCCACCCTCCAAGATGGCGGCGCCTGACTACGTAGGGAAAATAAAGCCCTGAAAAATACAATTAGATAACTGGATTTATATTACCTTGATATCTGGGGACCCAAAAATTCCTATTTCCACGGGGACCTGTCACCTTATCTATGAAAAAGAACTTTACCGGGATAAAAACCTAGCCTTGGTCTTCAAAAAGATTTTAAATGTTGTCAGAGACATCTTGTGGCGAAGCATGGTATAGCAAGTAAATATTTCTATTAAAGAGACCTGCTTACAGCCCAGATTTGTCCTTGGCACTATCTAAAAGAGATAAAAGCTGGGAGAACAGCTGGACAGTAAAATTGGTTTTTAGGAATTGTGGAGGTGAATATTTACTGACTTTCATCTAAGAAATAGCCTTCACTAAAGGACTATCTATAACTGTGTTAGAAATGGAGGAAGGCCAGCAACAACTTAACTATAAACTCATACTTGAAAAAATCCTTGAAGCTACTGAGATAATTAAATCCAGACTGAAAGACAAAGGTGCCAGCTTAAACCTACAAAATGAAACTCTTGACTTCAACGAAAGAACCTATAATTCAAAAACCAACAGAGGCGGAAGAAATTAATACTAAGACAGAGGACTTTAAAGATCAGCAAATACAATTTACTGAAAATTTTGACAGACAAACCCTGACCGCAACTAAAGAACTTACAACCCAAAAAACAACAGAAGTGGAACAAAGCAACAACATGGAGGCTGTTAAAGACCAACAAATACAGCATACTGAAAACCTAGATAACCAAATAACAACTATAAAGCTGGATGTGACTCTCTACCTAAACCAGAAGAAACCTGAGGAACAAGAAGACCAAATTATATTGAAGGAGCCACCAGGACAACTTAACGATTATGAATCTGCCAGCCTTTCTGGAAAACTGATAACTAGATGGTCTCCCTTGATTCAAGCAATATGTACAAGAATGAAGGGAGATTTATCTGATGATCTAAAGGCATTGGTATGGAAGCCTGGTTGGCACAAAAAGAAAGCTAGAGTTAGATTTTAAAAAAATGGGATCTTTTGATTTATGATAGAGGATCCTAAAGTCTCAACAAATGGGCTAAAGGGAGATATTTAGATAAAGGGAAATATGATTATTGGATTTAAATATTGTTGTTAAATGATAAAAAATAAGGGACTAACTGGTTAATATTTAGGATTTAGACCTATAAGGGAAATGAAAATTAATGAGCAAGAATTAGCTTTGAACTATTGTTTAGCCCAGATAATATAGATAATGGACTTGAGACAATAAAGGACACTCTGTTAGTAAGTGATGATGTATTAGGATGAGAAATAGAAAATGTTTATACAAGATAAGAATAGATTTAAGTAAGTAATATGTATATTCTAGATATGATAACTTTTATGTAGTGAAATAAAGGAAAACTGGATTACCCGAAACTTAAACGCTATGGATATTAAAGGTTAAATTGGTATAATGTAATAAAAAATTAAAAATTAAGTAAAACTTAAAACAAGATATGGATATGTATAAGCAAAAAATATATTGATAAATGTTCTAACTAACTTTGCTATAATTAAAAATTTATAAGCCTAAATGTGATATAACAAATGTTAAGGGAAATAGAGAAGGAATTTCTGATGATGTAACCAGAGATATGTTCTAAAGATTTTGTTATTGAACTACTGATTACCCAGTTACCACGCTGCTTTCCGAATATTCAATGTAAAATTGGAAAACCAATAAAACTTGTTTAAAAAAAAAAAAAGAAATAGATGAGCACTGGGAGTTCATTCGTTTCATGGTGGCTCCGAAAATGACTGAGGCTGTGATCTTAGGGCTAGCCTGGTTGGACAAATGGAAGCTGTTTATCTGGTGGGAGAAGGGACTGAGGACTGTGAAGTTACCTATAGGACCCAAGCCCCCCCTTAACTCGATGGACGTTACAGGAAAACCTAGCCCACCCAATGAGCTAGCACACATGGCTGCCTTGTCTCAACCAGAGACAAGGGACTTAGCGGAGGCATTTAGTGAGAAAGAATGTGACACCCTGCCTCCCCACCCACCCAATGATTGTTCTATCGAACTGTTACCGGGAGCAAAACTCCCACGACCAAGAATGTACGCCATGTCCCCCCTTGAGATGGAGGAGATGCAGCAATATGTGGACAAAAACCTAGCAGGGGGATTTATCAATCAGGCCAAGTCTGCAGTGGGAGCCCCAGTGTTATTTAAAGAAAAAAAAGATGGGTTGCTTCATCTCTGCATGGATTATAAAGGTCTGAACGTGGTGAGTGTGGAAAATAAATACCCCCTCCCCCTCCTGAAGGACTTACTAATCCACCTGGCAAAGGGGGGTATCTTCACTAAGTTGGACTTCAGAGAGGCATATTACTGGATGAGGATAAAGGAGAGAGATGAGTGGAAGACTGCTTTTAACTGTCCCATGGGGAGCTATCAATTCAAAGTCATGCCATTTGGACTACAGGGGGCTCCAACTGTCTTAATGCAACTGATTAATCAGGTCCTACATGACCATTTATACAAAGGGGTTCTGGTGTATCTTGATGACATCCTGATATACAGCACAAATATGACTGACCACATAAAACTAGTGAGAGAAGTGTTAAAGAAGCTGTTGAATGCCAAACTTTATGTCAAACTATCAAAGTGTGAGTTTCACCAGACCCAACTAGATTATCTTGGCTACAGAATTTCCAGCGAGGGCATTGAAATGGACCCAAACAAAGTGAAAGCCGTAATTGAATGGCAGCCCCCAAAGACTCGCAAACAGCTCCAGAGCTTCCTAGGATTCGCCAACTTCTACCGTCAATTCATCCCCTCCTTTGCCGAAATTGCCCTACCCCTTATGGAATTACTAAAAACAGGTAAAGAGGGAGGGAAGCCGCGTCTGAGCCAACCACTAGCATGGACTATGAGCTGCCAGACCACTTTTGAAAACTTAAAAAGACCATTTTCGGTTGAACTGGTCTTAAAGCATCCCTGCCCAGGAAAGCCCTTTGTAATTCAAGCCGATGCCAGCGACATGGCCGTCGGAGCTGTGCTACTGCAAAAGAACCAGAGTGGGACCCTACAACCCTGCGCCTACACCTCGAAAAAATTCACTGAGTGCGAGAGGAGATGGGCTGTGTGGGAAAAGGAAGCCTTCGCAATCCGCTGGCCTCTATTAAACTGGAGACACTATCTAGAAGGGAGCAAGGTGCCTTTCGAGGTATGGACTGATCACAAAAACCTGGAAGCACTGAAAACTCCCCACAAATTGTCCACGAAACAAGTACGATGGGCGCAGTACTTTAATCATTTTAATTTCACCCTAAAGTACATACCAGGAGGAAAAAACGTCTTAGCTGATGCTTTATCCAGATTGCCCCAGTACAAAAGCCAGCGTGAAGAGGTTAATGAGGCAATTATCTCCAATCCACAAATTGCCTCTCAATTCACGCTGCACAGAGTCCCACCTTCAAGAACCCCAAACCCCGATGACCCTAGGACCAAGAAAATAAAGCGAGAGCTCCTCACCGACCAATGGTTCAAGGACAATCAAACCTCCCTAACATGCAGGGATGGTTTGGCTTACAAGGGGGGAAAGCTATACTTGCCAGAGACCCTCCGCGTTAACGCCCTCCAGCACAGCCATGACATAAAACAGTCTGGGCACTTTGGATATTTGAAAACCCTACACCTCATCTGCTGGCAATTCTGGTGGCCGGGATTGAAACGGGATGTGGAAAACTATGTCCGGAATTGTGCTGTATGTGCCACCATGAAAAGAATCCCGGGGAAAACCCCTGGGTTGTTGCAACCGGTGGCGGACCCTTCCCAACCATGGGAAGAAATTGCTATGGATTTTATAGTAGATCTACCTGAAAGTAGGGGAAATTCGATCATCTGGACTGTGATAGATCTGTTTTCAAAGAGGCTCACTTTATTGCCTGCAAAGGACTCCCGTCCGCCCAACGACTAACCAAGATGTTCCTGAAACACATCTACAGACTGCATGGCGCACCAAAACAAATAATCTCTGATAGGGGGATGCAGTTTACAGCTAAGTTTTGGAGGAGTTTTCTCAACTAATTGGCTCATCTCAAGGACTATCATCGGCCTTTCACCTGTCTACCAATGGGGCGGCTGAATCTGCAAACTCAATGGTGGAGCAATATCTCCGATGCAATGTGGATTATCAACAAATGAACTGGACTGACCTCCTCCCTTTCGCAGAGGTGGTTTACAATAACTCTGTTCACAGCAGCACCGGCTTCACGCCTTTTAAAGTGGCCACAGGAAAGGAATTCAGCCCAATACCCGAATATCCCCAAGGACCCTCCGCTTCCCAGACTCTTGATCAATGGGTGAGGGGGTGGAAGGAGGTCTGGAAAACCATGAAAACTGCTTTGAAAAAGGCTTCCGAGACATACAAAAAACAGGCAGATAGGAAATGGGCTCCTCAAAGGACATTTCAAGTTGGGGAAAAGGTTTATCTGTCGACTAAATATTTACCGCTCAAGTTACCTAATAAGACATTAGGACCGAAGTACTTAGGACCCTTCCCCATTGTAAAGATCATTATCATGGTCACGGTAGAATTAAAACTCCCCAGGCTCTTAGGGAAAATTCACTGTTTTCCATTATAGCCTGTTGAAACCTTTTTGGGATTCCACCTTAAGATCTTCCCCTAAGAAGGCACCTGGACCTCTCGTAGTGGCAGGACAGACTCACTATGAAGTAAAGCGTATTCTTGATTCAAGAATTTTTAAAGGGAAATTGCAGTATTTAGTGCAATGGGATATCCATTGTCTGAGGCCACCTGGGTGAAATCTAGTGATGTAAAAGCTGACAGACTCATTAATAGATTATATAAGAAACACCCTAACAAGCCAAGAGGCACAGCTGGTCAACAAAGTGGTGGATTTTATTTAGAGAATTTTTAAACATATTTCTAATAATTTGCTCCTCCATCTTGATTCCCTCTTTGGTCAAAGAATAGCTTTTTTTTTTGTAAGTCACTTAGGAATTGCTAGCAGTTCAGGAATCATAAAAGTCAGAAAGTTTTAGCCACCCACAGCAGAGACTAAGCTACAAGTTACTACAATAATAAACGAAAACCACAGCTTTAAGTCTTTGTTTCTCCATCAGCTTTTTTTTTTTAATTGCTCCACACTTCTTTATTTTGGCTTGCCTTAGCAGCCTTCTGCTTTGTTGTTTAACATTAAAGAAATCCCCAAAATGGCGCAGATCTTCAAAAAGGCGTAGCAGGCTGTGACTAGAGAGCCTCTTTTAACTTAACTTAGTAAAGATTAATAGTTCTTAAAGGTGATTAAGAAATGAAAGGCACAACTTACTGTTTGAAAAATAAATTTCCAAAATGGTGGCTTGTTCAACAACAGATTGCAGCCCCTTCCCCCCAGCATTTGGCATGCAACAGTTTCGAAGCGCAGCTCTGAAGTTGCTTGCAGACATCAGCTGTTTCAGAGGCTCTTGAAGGGTAATTCTTAGACTTTCTCTGATACTGGTGGGTCATAAAAACCAAAGGAATGCCAGTCCCTTCAGTTAATAGTTGAAGAGCTACAGCCCAGGGAAAAACCTTCAGGGAACCCTCCCTGAGCATGTATTTAGTCAGGCATCTTCATCAGAAGTGGATACAAAAATTTGTTGAATTCATTTATTAAATTTATATGCCATTCATCTTGCTGTCCAAGGCAACTCTGAACAGCTTACAAAAATAGGGATACAAAACAATTCTAAACGTAAAACAAATTAAAAATACAAAAGATTAGATACAGACTAAAAGTCTGGCTCAGAGCAGTAGCAGGTGGATGATGCAGTGTCACTGCACCATCCACCTTTGGCTTTCAGATCTCCATCAAGGCTCCATGGCATCCGGCAGAGTCTGGTTTTAAGATCCTTCCAGAGAAGTGGGGGCAGATCTCTCCTCCAGTGGCAAGATACTCCAAGGGCAGGGGCCATGGCAGAAAAGGCTCTTTTCCTAGACTCCATCAGCCAAAATTCTATGGCTAGGGGGGTCTGCAGTAGGCCATTAGTGCCAGATCAAATGGGCAGGCCAGTCCCATTGGGGCAAGGCAGTTCTTCAGATATCCTGGGGGCTTTAAAGATGATAACCAACACCTTGAACTGGACCCAGAAGCAGATTAGCAGCCAGTGCATCTTGCATAACATTGGTTTTATATGTGCCACCCTAGGGCCTCAGAACTCTCCATGCTAATGCATTCTGGGCCAATTGTAGCTTCTGAATACTCTTCAAAGGTAGCCCCATGTCAAGTGTGATGCAATAAGCCAAACAAAAGATGATAGCATGAGTGACTGAAGGCAGGGCAGGGCCTCACAATACAGAAAAGATCAGTTTGCACATAATATGAAGCTACATAAATGCTCTCCTAGTCATGACAGCCACCTGCTCTTTAAGCAGTAGTTGAAGTCTAAGAAAACCCCCAGGCTATGCAATGAGTCTGTCTGGAATAGTGCGACCCCAACCAGAACTAAAGATAAAACTCTGGATTCCAAAGCTCCACATATCCACAAGCACTCTTATCAAGAGTTTAGCTGCAACCTATTGTCCCTTATCCAGCCCCCCACTCCACCCCCAGCCTCCAGGCACTATGAAAGGGCAGCACCAGGATTATTCATAAAAATAATAAAGGTGAAATATAAATAATTACCATCATCTGTTGAAACAATACATACAGTCTTACCAACTGCCTTGTACAGTGACAGCTTGAAATTAAGACAATCTTAACTCTGTGTCCAATTCTTGTATTTATGACCATTGCAATGTTCTGTGATTGTCAAAAAGGATATTAGAAATAAATATAATTTAAAGCAACACATTTGTTTTGCCACAACTATGTATGTTTAACTGTGTCTGGAGACAACCCAAATTGTTCCATGATACTGGCAGCTCTTTCTTTAAGCCAAGAAAGAGTTGGTCTTTCAGAACTTTTGTAACTTTCTCTCCTGCCACAATATTCATTTTGAAATGAATCTGTTCCATTATTTCGGCAATCGTTTTTAGTAACCTCAGCACAGGTTCTACTACATTGTTCAACAGCACAGCATTTATGATCAAGATCCATGTCATTAAGAGTATGTAGCAAATCTCCAACACTGGGTTGTGGGTTTACACAATTTAAATTCTTAAGCATATATTCTTCATATATTCTTGATTGATTCAACAGTTCAGTCATCTCATTCAGCACCGCAGGGCTGTGTTTACTGTGATGATACGAAGACAGAAGAGCACTGCAATGTGGATATTTGAAACAACAAAATAAAACAATGTTTACTTTCAAAATGCTAAAATAGACTGTGAATTTAGAAATCACCATTGTATCAATAAACATTTCAGAATGAATTCTACTTTCCAGAAAATGAGATTTGAACAAAAGCCCTAGTGTTTACTGTGGTGTGGAAATCCTTAGTGTTGTTCAGTGGTTCCAATTTACCACATTTTCCACCTCTCACCTTGCAAACTACAGAGTTGCCAAAGATTAGTTCTAAGTTATTCAGGCTATAAAAAAGATGACAGTTATACATTTAATAAAACTCACTATGAAGGTTGGTCTCGGGGTGGGAGTGGGTGGGTTACCTTTATTTTTCAACATACCTTATGGCTCCTTTGAGTTGGCCACATTCAAACATCAACCTTACTGCTTCTTTATAACCCTGATTGAAGCCTTGTTGAAGTTTTACCACTTTCCCAGCTTCAACACCTTCCCTATAGCCCTCCTTTAAGCAAAAAAGATAAAGTACAATTTGTTAGCATTTGTCTGTATTATTATTACCCATTAAAATAAGTAAAACAAAGCTAAAAAAATATATTCTTCCAAATGATTACCAAAAAGAAGAGAACAAATGAAATTTAATTTCAGAGCCTGATTCAGAGCACTTTATTTTAAAGAAGGCTCAGTCATGTGGTAACGTGTTAAGTGTTCTTGCTAATTACAAAATCAGTTTTGTTCTATAAGGTCATTACCAGAATACATTTCCAAAATTCAATGCTGAGATAAATTCTATCCACCTGGCACCTAATTTTTAAGAATCCCTTTAAAGAGAGAACAAGGTTGATTCTCCTGATTCCTATCAAGAATTAGGCCAGCATTCCATTTGCATCCAAGTTAATACAAAAGAGACAGAGAAGAAGTAATAACATCAATCAATATTATAGAGGTACCCCGGTTACTTTTACCTTGACTCGTTTCTCCATTGCACTCTTCCATTCCTTCTGGGCTATGTCCATCTCATCTGCATTTTCATCAAATACATCTTCACTGCTCTGGCTAACTGCCGACTGTAGCCATGACATTTTGTTTGTGCTGCTGACCCAAAAGAGGCTAAGAATGAAAGCGGCTGAAATCGAGCATAGTAGGAAAGCCGGGCGAACGGACTAAACCTGAAGAGAAACAAGAATGATTTGAGAAGCACTGGAGACATTAAACTCTGCGACGAAATGAGTCGAATCAGAAAGAAAACGGTATTAAGTTCTCTCCTAGCAACTAGCGACCGAGAAAGGCAAAACAAATCGGAGATGTGTCTGTTCTACAAAAAAAAAAAACCACACCGCTTTTCCCTAAATGGCATAACGCATTTTCCCTCCTTCCCTTCAATTACGGACAGACCTGAAGCCAAACCCACCGCTACCCCTTAATCGACCTTTCTCTCTCGCCAGACAACAATCCAAAAGTCCCTACTGCTTCCGGGGTCGCAGAAGAAGCAGCGACTCGCGCCAGGGAGACGTCGGTGGCAGATATGTAAGTTTGCGCCTGCGCATTGACTACATCACCTTGAGTTCTAAGGTCGGGAATGCGGTGCTGTCGGATTGTTGCGAGCAGGGGAAGAGAAAATTGCCCACCCTCGAAATAGCTACAGATAAAACTCTGAAGTTGTCGTTGTCAGGCTAGCAAATGTTCAGCTGCTGAATGTTCATATCGCCAAAAGAGGAGGCCGGAACTGCCATCAATAAGGGATGGCAAACTGTAAAGACTGTGGGACCGAGTTCGGTTCCCAGCTGATCATGAGTATATCCTCGTGCCTTCTGGAAAACAGTAGAGAAATCCTGTGATATTTGCCTTCCTCCAGGATTTTCAAAAGTTAAAGTTGACAGTATTTATATCACCGTTGGGCGACTACCATGTAAAGATTTTCGCAGAATGAATGCGATATCATTCTCAATTGACAAATAATGGGTTGACGGTGTGCAAAAATCGAAATGGACCCAAGTTATTGAGATTTGTTGTTTTTATCATTTCGGCCCCATTGTTTATGCCTCCCCTCTGTATGCTCTACTTTGTGTGGGATAAATGCAGCTGTTTTATTATCCTCTCCAGAAAAACATATGCTTCAATTAAATTGTTATTCTCTAAAACAGGGCTTTTCAACTTTTTCACCCATTGTACCACTTTTAGGATAAGGCAACATCCGAGTACCACCACTCGCCCAGCAAGGTGTCAAAAACTTGACCCCCCCCAAAAAGGAAAAAAATGATAAAGTACAGGTAGTCCTTGACTTACAACAATTCGCTTAGTGACTGTTCGAAGTTACAATGGCACTGAAAAAAGTGACTTATGACTATTTTTCACACTTATGACTGTTGCAGCATCCCCAGGGTCATGTGATTTACATTCGGAGGCTTGGCAACTGATTCATACTTATGACATTCACAGTGTCCCAGGGTCATGGGATCACCTTTTGCAACTTTTTGACAAAGTCAATGGCGGGGGGGGGGCAGATCATCACTCAGGTTGCAGGATGCCTGTGTGGGGGGAATCCATGGGTCTCTGGTGGAGGGGGGGTGGGACTGGGGTGGGTGCCCTCCTTCCCTCCCTCTCTCCCATTGTCCTTTCCTTCCTTTCTTCCCTCCTTTGTCCCTTCCTCCTTCCCTCCCTCCCTTCCATTGTCCATCCCTCCCTCCCTCAGGTTTCAGGGTGCCTGTGGGGGGGCGAATCATGGGTCTCTGGTGGAGGGGGGTGGGACTGGGGTGGGTGCCTTCCTTCCCTCCCTCTCTCCCATTGTCCATTCCTTCCTTCTTTCCTTCCTTCCTTCCCTCCCTCTTTGTCCCTTCCTCCTTCCATTGTCCATCCCTCCCTCCATCAGGTTGCAGGGGGCCTGTGGGGGGAGGGAATTCATAGGTCTCTGGTGGAGGAGGGTGGGACTGGGGTGGGTGCCTTCCTTCCCTCCCTCTCTCCCATTGTCCCTTCCTTCCTTCCCTCTTTGTCCCTTCCTCCTTCCCTCCCTCCCTTCCATTGTCCCTCTCTCCCTCTCATTGTCCTTCCCTCCCTCCCTCCATCACTCATTTTTAATTTATTCGATGCTGGTTCCTTTGCTGAATCACTTTCCTTTTGTGGTCACGCTCGGTGCAGCCAGGAGCCCAGCACAGCCGCCGTTCTTCCGCAGGGGGAGGAGAGCGCAGGCAGTGGAGGAGCACACGGGGTGGGGGAAGGGCCGCGGCTGCCAGGCTCCCTCTGGTGCGTTGAGCACGGCCGCAGCCAGAGAAAAGCAGCGAGCGGGGAAGCGCTCATTCATTGCTGCAGCCAGCCCCAAGGAAGAGCCGGCACAACCCGCAGGTGAATCCCGCCTGGCTACATTCTTTGCGGCCGAAAGAAGGGCTTTGATCCCGCTCCCCCTTCGCTCCGGCCGGGTCCGTGAATGCCAGATCTAATCCCAGGGTGGTTCGAAAGACCAGCAGGCTGGCTGGGGGTTTTGGGATGGAGACATGTGAGCCTTCCTCTGTCTTCTTGAATCTGGCTTCGCTCTGGTGAATGCCCCTTCGCTCCGGTGAATGCCAGATTCAAGAAGACAGAGGAAGGCTCACATGTCTCCACCCAAAACCCCCAGCCAGCCTGCTGACCTTTCGAACCGCCCTGGGGTTAGATCTGGCATTCCCCTTCGCTTCGGCGGGTTCGTGAATGCCAGAAGAAGCGAAGAAGCGCCGATCAGCTGGAAAGCGAGCTGATCCTGGCGCTTTCCCTGAGCCCCCCCCAGCCCCGGAGAAGCGCCAATCAGCTGGAAAGAGGGCTGATCCTGGCGCTTTCCCTGAGCCCCCCCCCACAGCCCCGGAGAAGGGCCGATCAGCTGGAAAGAGGGCTGATCCTGGCGCTTTCCCTGAGCCCCCCCACAGCCCCGGAGAAGCGCCAATCAGCTGGAAAGCAGGCTGATCCTGGCGCTTTCCCTGACTCCCCCCTAGAGCCCCGGAGAAGCGCCGATCAGCTGGAAAACGGGCTGATCCTGGTGCTTTCACTGAGCCCCCCCCACAGCCCAGAGAAGCGCCGATCAGCTGGAAAGCGGGCTGATCCTGGCGCTTTCCCTGAGCCCCCCCAGAGCCCCGGGAAGTGCCGATCAGCTGGAAAGCGGGCTGATCCTGGCGCTTTCCCTGAGCCCCCCCCACAGCCCCAGAGAAGCGCCGATCAGCTGGGAAAGGGGGCTGATCCTGGCCTTTACCTGACCCCCCCCACAGCCCCGGAGAAGCGCCGATCAGCTGGAAAGCGGGGATCATGGCGCTTTCCCTGAGCCCCCACCCACAAGCCCGGAGAAGCGCCGATCAGCTGGAAAGCGGGGCTGATCCTGGTGCTTCCCCTGAGCCCCCCCACAGCCCCGGAGAAGCGCCGATCAGCTGGAAAGCGGGCTGATCCTGGCGCTTTGCCTGGACCCCCCCACAGCCCCGGAGAAGCACCGATCAGCTGGAAAGCGGGCTGATCCTGGCGCTTCCCCTGAGCCCCCATAGCCCCCAAGCATTTTTTTACTCACCTGCTTTCAGCTGCACTCCCTTTCTCCTTTTGCTTCTCTACCTTTGTTTGCTTCTCTGCCTTCGCCACGTGTTTGGGGTAAAAAAGAAAAAAAAAGTTCCATGAGACTTTCTAACTTCTCGCGAGAAGCTAGAAAGTCTCATGGAACTTTTTTTTTGTCTCACAAACACATGAAGGGCGAGAAGGACAGGAGAGAGGGAATGCTGCTGAAAGCAGGTGAGTAAAAAAACACTTGGGGGAGGTGAGGGCATCTGGGCGTGTGCGGGTGCAGGGGGGGCAGGCAATGTGTTGCGCAGCTCCAGCGGAATCTCCCCTGAAGACTGCGTGAGGCTGCCTGCCACCCCCAAGGCTGCCGCCAATCAGCTGGAGCTGCGCACTTTGATCCTGGGCTCTCAGTAGGACCCAGGCAACGTGCAGTTCCAGGTGACTTTGCCACAAGCCCTGTGCAGCGCTGCTGCGCTTCATCTCATCCACTTTTACACTTTTCTTTACATTTTTTTTTCAAAAGAAAATGTTTACATTTTTTTTTTACATTTTTTTCAACCCGTCCTATGCGTACCACCAGCCAGGTGCTCACGTACCACTGGTGGTAGCGTACCACAGGTTGAAAAGCCATGGACTAGAGCATGAGTAACTGTAAGCAGATATAAGAGTAAATAATTATTGGATCTACATATTTTTATCTTGTTATCTTGCATTGCCATTTCAGAATACATTTTCACAATATGGAAAATATTACAATGCTTAAGGAAGCCTGATAAATGTTAATTAAATAATAAATGTTAATTAAAATTATGATCTATAAATACTGTTTAAGATTTTGAAACAGAAAAAATATTTAATTTGTGCCAAATAATTTTGAATTATGCCTATTTAATCACGTATTTCTTGGTTTGCATGAATATCATAATTAGAAATCCAAATTTAGAATATGAAAATGTTTGAAAACTGAAATAATGTTTCTATGTTGTTGCTGGCAATTAAAGACTGTGACAGGTTTGTACAGTATTTGAAGCCTGAAAACAATCCAATTCAAGGTTTGCTGCAAATTAATAAACTGCAAATGGTTTATGAGAAATCTTGCTTCTCAAAAATATGATTTAATATTTAGTATATTTAGCAGAGGAATCTAAAAAGTAATACCTTGATTAATTTTCATTTTAATTTTGGCAAAGGAATAGCTCAATGATTTATAAAATTAATGGTCTGCATCCTGCTGTACCATTTTTTTTATAAATAAAACTGTTTTCCATACTCCAGTGTCAACATTATCATTTTATGATATCCCATACTATTGGGTTACAGGGAATTACTATTGGAAATGGACTAAAAAGCATTAATATAAAAAGAAACTGGAATCAAAATATTTTAACAAGCCACATTTCCATACTTCTTCAATTCAACAAGATCAACATAATGTTTTCACTTCTTTTTCCAAAAAGGAAAATTCAGCAACTGTGAGTAGTTTTCATGCACGTAACACAAGAGGAGTGGTAATTGGCCTTAAATCCTCTTTGCATGGAGAAATTCTACTACAGGTAGTCCTCACTTAACAACAGTTGGTGCTGAACAAAGGGACTTATAATTATAGCCTCTCCACAAACACATGATCAAAGTTTGGGTGTTTGGCAGCCAGCCTCCACTTACAACTTGCTGCAATGGCGCTATAACTCACTCAACATTCAGGCATCGTCTAGCAGGCATGTCAAACTGCCGGCTCGTGGGCCGGATGCGTCATGCTGAAACCGCGCCCACCCCATTGCCGGTAATGGGGGAAAAGTTGCAATACATCATGCAACATCACGTGATGTTGTGAGTTTGACATGCCTGGAAGGGCATTGTTTATATACCCTTAAACGCTGGGGAAGTTCCAATGGCACAGTATGAATCAGCTACCACCCCCTTCTATGAAGGGCTGAACAGCTAGGAAGCTTCTACAGCAGGGCACAAAGCAGTTGCCCTGTGGAAATTCCATAAATCCAGGAAACTCCAAGATCAACCATACCAGCTGACCTTGGTTTAGAGCATGGGTTGGTAACTTGCGGCTCTGGAGCCGCATACGGCTCTTTCAGCCTTCTCCTGCGGCTCCAGTCCTCCTCCGCCATTTGCAGAGAGACAGAGACAAAGAGAGGCACGTGAGCTTCCCTTCTCTCTCCCCCCCCTCTCTCTCCGATCTTCTGCCTCATGCTGTTCTCTGACAAGCTGACAAGCTTATTGGGCGGGGCTCCTGCCTTTGCTGCGTCTCTGCAGGAAGCAGGAAGCAGCAGAAAGCAGCAGCGCTCTCTCTCTCTCTCTCTCTCTCTCTCTCTCTCTCTCTCTCTCTCTCTCTCTCTCTCTCTCTCTCTCTCTCTCACACACACACACCACACACACACACACACACACACACACTGAGTGGGAGGAGAAGAGGACTGGCATGCCAAGGGCAGGAGAGCCAGCCCAATAAGAATGTGTGTCAGCTTGTCGGAGAACAGCGTAAGCTAGCTTGCCAGTTGAGAAGATTGGAGAGAGTGAGAGAGAGAGAGACGGTGGGGGAGAGAGAGAGAGAGGGAGGGAGACAAAGAGAGGGAGAATGTGTGTCAGCTTGTCGGAGAACAGCGTAAAGCTAGCTTGCCAGTTGAGAAGATTGGAGAGAGGGAGAGAGAGGGAGAGGGAGGGAGAGAGAGAGAGAGAGGTTAGATCTGGCATTCCCCTTCGCTTCGGCGGGTCCGTGAATGCCAGAAGAAGCGAAGAAGCGCCGATCAGCTGGAAAGCGGGCTGATCCTGGCGCTTCCCCTGAGCCCCTCCTACAGCCCCGGAGAAGCACCGATCAGCTGGAAAGCGGGGCTGATCCTGGCGCTTCCCCTGAGCCCCCATAGCCCCCAAGCATTTTTTTACTCACCCATCTTTCAGCTGCACTCCCTTTCTCCTTTTGCTTCTCTGCCTTTGTTTGCTTCTCTGCCTTCGCCACATGTTTGGGAGAAGTTAGAAAGTCTCATGGAACTTTTTTGTGCGGGTGCGGGGGGCAGGCAATGCATCGCGCAGCTCCAGCGGAATCTCCCCTGAAGACTGCATGAGGCTGCCTGCCACCCCCAAGGCCGCCACCAATCAGCTGGAGCTGCGCGCTTTGATCCTGGGCTCTCAGTAGGACCCAGGCAACGTGCAGTTCCAGCTGACTTTGCCAGAAGCCCTGTGCAGTGCTGCTGCATTTCACCTCATCCACTTTTACACTTTTTTTTACATTTTTTTTCCAAAAAACTTTTTTTACATTTTTTTTTACTTTTTTTTTTTTTACATTTTTTTCAACCCGTCCTACGCGTACCACCAGCCAGGTGCTCGCATACCATGGTGGTACGCGTACCACAGTTGAAAAGCCATGGTCTAAAGGAGGCTTCTGGTTTTTGCTCACAGTGCTGGCGGACGTAAGGTGCGATTGCTCCCTCCGCCGTCCAGTTTTCTCCCGCCGGGGGACCCTGAAAAGAGTTGAAAGTCACCCTGGAGGGGCGACGAGCAGGAAGAGGACCTCTGATGATGGAAGGGCGGCAGCCCCTTCGTTTGATCCGGGAGCTCTTTGGACTGACAGGGAAAGATCGGCCATTTACATGGCCCATCACTAAGCCGCTACCTGCCGAGGCCAAAAATACGACAAGTACTTTGAAAGCACCACGGAGGAACGGGTGAGACCCTGCTTCTTGTATCCCAACTATTTTCCTGTTAAAAGCCCTGAAACTTTTTCCCCCTGCGAGGAGAGAGGGAAGGGAAAGTCTTCTTCCCGGCCTCTAAATGGCGGCATCTGACTACTTAGGGAAATAAAGCCTGAAAAAAAAACAATAGTAAGTAACTGATTTATACCTTGATATCTGGGGACCCAAAAAATTCCTACTTGCCACGGGGGACCTGTCACCTTATCTACTTGTAAAAAAGATGAAAAAGAACTTACACTGGATAAAACCTAGCCCTGGTTTGAAAAAGATTTTAAATGCTGCTGGGGACATCTTGTGGTGGAGTTGGTACAGCAATTAAATACTCTTGATAAAGAGACCTGCTCACAGCCTAGATCTGTTCTTGGTATTATCTATAAAGAGATAAAAAGCTGAGAGAACAGTTGGACTGTGAATTGGATTTAGGAACTGTGGAGCGGTTGAACATTACTGACTTTCATCTAATAAATAAGCCTTCACTAAAGGACCATCTATGACTATGTTATAATGGAGGAGACCAGCAACAACTTAATTATAAACTTATACTTGAAAAAATTCTTGAAGACTACGAGATAATTAAATCCAGACTAAAAGACAAAGGCACTAGCTTAAACCACAAATGAAACTTGATCTTCAACGAAATAGAACTTACAACCCAAAAAAAACAACAGAAGCAGAAGAAATTGGGATGGTGGCCAGCTGTCAAGAGAACGGGTGGTTGAAAGATTTCCGGATCATTTTTCCCCCCGCTTCCGACCATTTGATGGACCTTTCGGGGTCCCAGGTCCCTCGGAGGGGGACAGAAAAAAGAGGCATCTGCGAGCGATCTTTGGGCAGTGGTCAGGATTAGCAAACACAGGAGAAGCCTTGGAAAAAGCGAGCGGAGGAAGGAGACAGCCCCTAATGGCAGCCGCAAAGAAATGACAGATAACAAGCGGGCGAAGATATCGGTGAAATAGCGGGACAGAGACGTGATAGATCCAGTGAAAGTAATCCTGACAGTAATCCTGACGATTCAGTGGAAGTGATCAGGGGCGAAAAACTTGCCAGAGGATATCCAAAAAGGAAAGAAGAATAAAGGAGCTCAGAAGAGAGGAGAGAAATAGCAGTGAGAGAAAGTTTTGGGCGGAAGAAGTGTTGCTTGCATGGAATTGTATTGGTTGGAGAAACTTAAAGTGAAAAGACCTAGAGGAGCTTCTTTTTTTTTTTTTTTTAAGAAAGTTTAAACACGAGAGGCAAGTGCACTTCAAAGCCATAAAGTGAAAGTGCTGACGAAGCCGAGGAAGTAGACATTTTGAATTAAGAACTGTAGGCTGAATACCAGAGAGAAAGTAAGAGAGACACCTGCTGGCTGAACAGAGAACAACTCTAGAAGGAAAAAATAATAATAATAAATAAGAGGAAATAAAAAACCTGTGACTTTAAAATACACTTAGTTTTGTCTGTAAGTGCAAATTGATATTTGAGCAAAAACTCTCTGACTTTAAGGTCTAAAAGGACTATAGGGAAAAACTATATGAGGAAAAATGTGAGTACAGCAAGGGCGAAAAAACATAATATTTTATTGAACTTGTGAAATCATTGACATCTATATTAACTAAAAATGATTGTTAATTATATCTATGATAAGTTTATTGTGAATACTGATTGCTGCAAAAAATTTGTGATTCAGATTTATAACTTAAATAAATTTAATTTAATAATAAGTATTTAAAATAGTTAGTTAAGCATCTATTTTTTGTTGTTTTAAAACGCTTTAATATTCACTGTTAAATATATTAATATTTGTATTTATATATATCTAATTGACAACCTATTACTATATACAAAGCGAACAACTTAGATCTAATTGTGATACCTTGATATACGGAGAGAAATATAAAATTGTAAATAAGTGGGAGGTTGGTTTGAAGAGTTGAGAAAGATGACAAACGTATTCCCAATCTCATGAGAGTTGAAACAGGAAGGAAAACAGAAAAACAAACCATAACAATGGAACTAAGCCCAGCTAGGCAAAGATCTTTGAAGAGGTGACTCAAAAAAAAAAAAGAGATGTAAGGAGCGAAACTCATTTAAAGACATACAATTAATGCTGCAATCAATGAAAGAGGTAATGTGTATAAAAACCATGAAGACCTAAAAAATAGAAATAGGAAGTGAGAAATGACACAGGAGAAGTTAAGGAAAGATGAAGTCAATGGACGGGAAATTTGAGTGTTTTCAGCAAACAAGATTATGAAAAATGAACAAAAGTTACAGGAAATGAAAAGGAAAGAATGGGAAAAGAAGAAAAGAGAGTAGATGAAATGAATAGAGAGGTTAATCCAGGCTAACAGAGAATTGGAAACGATAGTCATCTCCCTGGAAATAGAGAAGGCTGCCCATTTTACGGTTCCAAAACATTAGAGAGGAGAAAGGCGAAGATCTACAGAGCTATGATGACAGACCTACTGGCGGGAGCTTTAGAGATTGGCCAAGAAGAGATGGCGAATGAGATCGATGAAATTATAGAATTTATACGAATTACGTGGACGACATAATCTCCTAAAGAAGTCCACATTAGATTGTCAAGAAATCTATTAGAGATGAGAGATTATTTAGGACTAGAGATGATCCACTAGAATATCGAGGCAGGCAATTAATTGTACTTAAGCAAGTACCTAGAAGAGTGAGGGATTTGAGAAGACCTTACCAAGAATAACCTCCAAATTGACAAGAAAAAAATATTAATTTCAGATGGCTGACACCAGAAGGGATTATGATGGTGTAGCAGGAAAAAAGGCTTCGACTAGACACAATAGATAAAGCAGAAGAGTTTTATAGACAAAACTCTGGTAGTGAGGAAGAGTTAGTGGAAAGAGAGACAAGAGAGAAGGTGAGATATTAGCACAGGCCATAGAAGAAAAGGAACCACAAATCAAAGACAAGGAGCTGGGGAGACGGAGAGGATATAGATAAATGAAAAACATGATTGAGGATAGACTCAAAGTTAAAGAGGCTAGACCGACAAAAACAACAAGACCAAATATAGATAAAGAGACAAAAAGAGGAAGCTGAGATTCTACCTTGAACGTTAAGGATGAACACCATCGAAAAGGAAGAACTGGCACAGCAAATAAAACGCACCAAGCAATTTTTTTTTGAAAATGCTAACAAACCGGGGAGATGGTTGGCTTACAGAATAAAGAAACATAATGATAAAAAAGGATTAGTAAATTATACAATGAAGAGGGTGACATTGTATATCAGAATGAAGGGAAGAAAACTGTGGCCTATGAGTTCTATAAGAAATTATACAAAGATGAAGAACGGAAAAACAAAGATAATATATTAAAATATCTGCAAATAGCTGAATTACCAAAAGTCCCAGAAGAGATCAAAAACATGTTGAATAAAGAGATAACACCTCTAGAATTATCAGATGCAATTAAGAAACAAAAAAACAACAAAGCCCCAGGTCCTGACGGTTTACCAGCAGAAATATATAAAATTCTACAAGAATCTTTAGGTCCAATATTGATAGAACTATTCAATGAAGTCCTAAAAAATGCGAAAATACCGGCCTCATGGGAAGAAGCAATCATTACATTGGTTCCCAAGGAAAACTCAGACTCGGCGTTTATTAAAAATTATATACCTATCTCATTACTAAATTCGGATTACAAAATTTTATGGCTATAATGGCTGAGAGACTCAAAAGATTCTTAGTAGAATTTATACATACAGACCAAAATGGCTTCTTGCCAAAAAAAGATATATAAGAAATAATGTTAGGATTGTATTAGATGTATTGGAATATTATGAGGTTCATAATGAAAAACAAATGGGGCTAATCTTTCTCGACGCGCAAAAAGCATTCGATAATGTTAAATGGGACTTTATGCTTAACCAACTGCATATGGACTTTGGGGAGAATTTTATAAATATGTTTAAAGCAATCTATTCCAAACAGGTAGCCAAAGTAATAATCAATGGAGAAACAACTGAAAGTTTCCAAATTCAAAAAGGCACAAGGCAAGGTTGTCCACTATCCCCATTACTGTTTGTACTGTCCCTGGAGGTATTAACTAGAACAATTCAGAAAGATGATCAAATCAAAGGATTGGAGATTAAGAGAGAAATATTTAAAATGCAAGCCTTTGCAGACAACCTTGTCTTTATAATTGAAGAGCCCCTACAATCAGGGACAAGGCTAATGGAAGTACTGGGTGAATATGGTGAAATAGCAGGCCTAAAGATAAACAAAGAAAAAACTTAAACTTGTTAAGAATATGACCAGAGCACAGAAAAATGAATTAGTTGATAGATTAGGCATCCAGACTACAAAGAAAATAAGATATTTAGGGATACAATTAACAGCTAGATGTGCCACACTTAAAGGAGACAATTACGACAAATTAATGGAGCAGATTAAAATTGACCTGGACAGGTGGACAAACTTACAGCTTTCTTTTATGGGAAGAATTGCTGTAATTAAAATGAACGTGCTACCCAAAATACTATTTTTGTTTCAATGCATACCAATCAAATTAGATAAGGAATTTTTTCGAAATTTTAACCAAACCATACTCAAATTTATTTGGCAAGGGAAAAAAGCAAGGATCAAGTTAAAATTATTGCAAGATTCTAAGGAGAGGGGTGGATTCGGTCTCCCGGATTTGGAAAAATATTATCAAGCTACAATATTAACATGGGTGCGGGACTGGATACAATTAAAAAATAGGAGATTATTAAGATTGGAAGGCCATGATATGCAGATTGGGTGGCACGCCATACTATGGGATGAGAAATACAAGAAGCGGAAGAAATTAATACCAAGACAGAGGACTTTAAAGATCAACAAATACAATCTATTGAATATTTTGACAGACAAACTCTGATTGCACTTAAAGAATCTACAACCCAAAAAGCAACAGAAGCGGAACAAAGCAAGACCAAGATGGAAGGTGTTAAAAGACCAACAAGTACAGTATACTGAAAACATACACAATCAAATAACAACCATAAAACTGGACATGACTTTCTACCTAAACCAGCAGAAACTCGAGGGACAAGAAGACCAAGCTGAATCGAATGAGCCACCAGGACAACAATTTAACGATTACAAATGGGCCAGCTTCTCTGAAAAATTGATAACTAGATGGTCTCCCTTGGTTCAAGTAACATGTGTAAGAATGATGTATCTGATGATCTAAAGGCATTGGTATGGAAGCCTGGTTGGCATAAAAAGAAAGCCACAGTTTGATTTTAAAAATGGGGTCTTTTTTTATTCATGATAGAGGATCTTAAAGTCTCAACTAATGGGTTAAAGGGAGATTTTTAGATGAAGGGAAATATGATTACTAGATTTAAATATTGTTGTTAAATGAAAAAAAATAAGGGATTAATTGGCTTAATACCCAGGATTTAGATTTGTAAGAGAAATGAAAATTAATTATTAGGAATTAGCTTTCAACTATTGTTTAGCCCAGATAATATAGATGATGAATTTGAGACAATAAAGGATACTCTATTAGTAAGTTGTGATGTATTAGGAGGAGAAATAGAAAATGTTTATGAAATAAGATAAGAATATACTTAAGTAAGTAATATATGTATTTTAGATATTATAACTTTTATGTAGTGAAATAAAGGAAATTTGGACTACCCGAAACTTAAATACTATGGATATTAAAGGTTAAATTGGAATATTGTAATTAAAAATTAGGTAAAATTTAAAAACAGGACATGGATATGTATACGCAAAAAATATATTGATGAATGTTTTAACTGAGTTTGCTATAATGAGAAATTTACTAGCCTAAATATGATCTAGCAAATGTTAAGGGAAATAGAGAAGGAATTTTTGATGATGTAACCTGAGACATGCACTAAAGATTTTGTTATTGAACCACTGATTACCCAGTCACCACGCTGCTTTCCGAATACTTAAATGTAAAACTGGAAAACCAATAAAATTTGTTATATATATATAAAAAAAAGAAACATTGTCTAAAGGCGTTCTGAAAGTTATCTAAAGGTTCCTCTATTGGCTCCCATGCCATCCCTATTTTAACTAATAAACATTTCAAGAGTTATTTAACAAGAATTCTATTGGCTCTATTTCAACCCTATTCCTAAAAGTTAAATAATAGGCTTCCTAGAAGACTTTTAGCAAGTCTTCTATTGGCTCTGTCTAGCCCTATTCCTTTTCTTAGCAATATGTCTTGTATGATGTGCCTGACAGTCAGCTCTTGTTTTCTACATTGAAAGGGGTCCCACCTGTCCACACTCCCTTTTTCTTTATCTTTGTTATACAGGCCTTGCAAATACATATCTCCTTCCTTCCTTCTGAGTTCATGCCATAATCTTGCATTTTTACACCAAATGGCCCATCATAGGAGTACCTGTAGATATATGTAGTATGCAACGCTGAACATACTTTCTTGAAGATGTGCAGAATTCACTGGGCTTTTTTTTTTCAGGTACACATATATAGGAGTGGAATGTTGAAGCCACAAAACCCTTAAATAGCAATAAATAGCAATTAAGTAGGGAAAACGTAGAGGGCCACAGCAATATTTAATCAATGCAAAATTCCAAACAATATGAATATATTCCTATGTGTACAGGTGGTTCTTAGGCAACTACCGTAATTGGGACTGGGAACTCTGTTACTAAATAATAGCATTGCAAAGCAAAAAATCCTTTGACCATGCTGATTTACAATGGCAGTTTCCTTGTTCTGCTTGTAGTTATTAAGTGAATTGCATGGTTGTTAAGCATGAAGTCACATGATCACAATTTAGACTTGCTACCAATTGCCCTTGCTTATCAGAAGCTGGCAGTGAAGGTTGCAAAGGTAATCATGGTTATGGAGGTGCTGCAACTGCCACAACTTTGAGGACTAGTCATAAGTCTTCAAATTCAAAGCTATTATAACTTTCATAGTCACTAAATCAATGGTTGCTAAGCGAGGACAAGCTATATTCACCTTAAGGCTTTCCTAATAAACAATCTTAACCAATGATTTTCTGTCAGACACAAAAAACCAGGATAGCAGAGAAAGCCGATCAGAACGGTATACTTATTGCTACTTGTCACTGACAGAAATCTCACCAGATTAATGTACTCACTATGGTTGCAGATAATCACTGCAAGATTTATGGAGGATCTGCTTTCTACTACTTCCCGAACTACAAATATTACTACTTCTACTACCTCCCACCCAAGGTACAAATATTTTGCATTGTTTCTACTACTTCCTCCTGATCAGCTATCCAGTGTTTTAGCTGCTCCTCTCACTTCTGCTCCAGGTTCTACCACATCTTCAACAGTGTGGGATTTATGACTAATCATGAAAACAATTCCATAAAAGTGTTACTTCATAAAACATGCTACTAAAAAGCATGATGATTAGGATTATGCAATGTTTTGAATGCAAAGTGTTTTGATATAGGGGTACATGGTGTCTTTTTGAAGAAGCTGCATCTTTTCCTGGGCTCACATGATGTAGGCAGTAAAGAAGATGACTTTGATGGAGATAAGTCAGTTGCATTCTCAGAGCAACAAAGCAAAAATTGCAGCTCAAGCCCACAACAATATGAGAGGAGGATTTGTTTGTTTGTTTGTTTAGTTACCGATCTCACTGCAAGGCAACTGGTCATATGGCCAGCATGTCTATATTCACATGGAACGCTTACATCAAAATAAAACCATAAACATACATACATATATTACACACATACATACATTTATAATCACAATAAAATACAGGTTATAACTAAAAGATGGAGAAGAAGGGAGGAAAATGTACCGGGGAGAATGGGAGCTACGTATTTCCCCGAAAATAAGACCCAGTCTTATATTATTTTTTGCCTCAAAAAGAGGCACTAGGTCTTATTTTCGGGGTATGTCTTACCTTAGGACTGCTGCAGCCAGGCCTCCCATGCCCTGACATCTGTCGCACCACTGCTTGATTTCTTCAGTGGCTCCTTGCCACCATTTACGACCAGATGCCATGTGGCACATTGCACCGGTGCCGCTGGTCGCAGCAGGATGTTGCATGGTGTTTCACGCCGGTGCTGCCAGTCATGGCAGGATAACATGCGGCACTTCGGGCCATTTGCAAGGAGGCTGCATGGTGCTTTGGGCCGTTGCCTCCACTCGTGGCAGGACGTCACATAGCGCTTTGGGCCATTGTCACAGGTTGCAGCAAGGCGCTGCGCAGCACCAGGCTGTTGCAGGAGGCTGCATGGTGCTTTGGGTCATTGCTGCTGCTCGTGGCAGGACACCACATGGCATTTAGGGCCATTGCCGCCAATTGCGGCAAGATGCTGCGCGGTGCTTTGGGCCATTTGCAGGAGGCCACATGGAGCTTCAGTGGCAATGGCCTGAAGCACCGCACAGCGTCCTGCTGTGACCGGCAGCAACAGCCCGAAGTGCCACATGGCGTCCTGCCATGACCAGCGGCACCGGCATGAAGCACCATGCAGCCTCCTGCAAACGGCCCAAAGCACTGCGCAGCCTCCTGCCACAGCCGATGGCAGCGGCTCAAAGCACCATGCGGCCTCCTGCCACGAGGAGTGGCCATGGCCTGAAGCGCCACATGGCGTCCTCCTGTGACTGGTGGCAGCGGCCCGAAGCACCATGCGGCCTCCTGCCATGAGGAGCGGCAATGGCGCAAAAAGCCACGCAGCTAGATAAGTGTCGGGACATAGGAGGCCTGCTTGCCGCGGTCCTACCGGTAAAGTAAGCAGGTGCAGGGTGTATGGGGCAGCTCTACCCCATTACCACTGCCCTAGCTTGATTTTTAGGCATGCGCCTCGCCCCAAAACTAGGGCTTATTTTCGGGGTAGGCTTACATTAGGCCCACCCCCAAAAATCAAGCTAGGGCTTATTTTTGGGGTAGATCTTACTTTGGGGAAACACGGTATTAATCAACCACTCCAGTGTGGTATTTACCCATTGGGGCCCCACACCAAGTAGCAGAGCCAGGTCTTCAGGCTCTTGTGAAAGATCAGGTGGGTGGGAGCCAATCTCATCTCAGGGAGCAAGATGTTCCAAAGGGCCGAGGTCATGGCAGAATAGACTCTTCTCCTGGACCCTTTCAGCCAGAATTCCTTGACTGATGGGATCCACAGCATGCTTCCTCTGCTGCATGGGTGGGTGGACCTATCCTATAGGGGTGAGACAGTTCCTCAAGTAACCTGGAACAACTGAAATAAGGAAATGAAAAATAACACGAAGAAAGAAAATCTCAGATATAAAGCAGGAGATTTGAAAGTATACCCAGGGTCAGCCATAAAGGATTCAAATGCCTATACACTAATATTGCATCCAGTTTTGGTTGCCACAATATAAAAAAGATGTTGAGACTCTGGAAAGAGTGTAGAGAAGAGCAACATACGAAGAGGGCTGGACATACGAAAAATGGTTACAGGAATTGGGTATGTCTAGTCTAATGAAAAGAAGGACTAGGGGTGACATGATAGCAGTGTTTCAATATTTGAGGGGTTGCCACAAAGAAGAAGGGGGTCAACTTACTTACCAAAGCACCAGAAGGCAAAACAAGAACAATGGATAGAAACTAATCAAGGGTAGAACCAACTTAGAACTAAGAATAATTTTTTTGACAGTGAGAATAATTAACCAGTGAAACTGCTTGCCTTTAGAAGTTGTGGGTGCCCCATCACTGGAGGTTTTTAAGAAGAAATTAGACTGCCATTTCTCCAGAATGTTATAGAGCACGGGTGTCAAACTCGCCACATCGCGTGACGTGTCGCGACGTATCACGACTTTTTGCATTGCCAGCGATGGGGTGGGCGCGGCTTCAGTATGATGAAACTGACCCGCAGGCTGGCAGTTTGACACCCCTGTTATAGAATCTCCTGCTTGAACAGGGATTGGACTAGAAGACCTCCAAGGTCCCTTCTAACTCTGTTAATCTGTTAACTCAGACAGACACATCTTTAGTTTCACAGGAATATAAAATGGGGATGGAACATAATCAGATTTGCAAGATTCTTTTACAATAGTTCATTTTAATAAAAGTAGTTTTAGATTTCCCTGAACTCTGTTCCTAGTTTGAATCACTTTGTTGGGCTGACACATAGGGGGTTCCAAATCCAGGCAAAATACAATGACTGTTTGGAAGCAGCTTGTTGCATCCTGTGACCTTCTCTTTAATTAAAAGACTCATTTTCTGAGATTGCAATTTATGTGCAATTCCAGGAAATGAGGCAACTTCTTCAATAAATGATGACAAGTGTGGCCATCATATCTATGCCTATTTCTTGCATCATATATCCTTTGTAGAGTTATTAATAGATTAGATGATAATAATGATAAAGATATATGGGTGTGGGTGTGCATATACTTATTATGCAGCAAATTTTCTGTGGTATTAAGAATGGCTTAATTGTACTATTGAAGATGTAACTAATGAAACAGGTGAAGGAGCCAACAATTACTAGGCAAGATAAACCATTACATCAGTGTTAAGCAGGTTTCTTTCAGTTTCATAGTGATGAAGAGAATGGCTATATATCTGTTGACTCAAAAGGATGGGAGAAAACAGCATAAAATTTAAATACTGGAGAAGAGATATAAATATTGTTTCATTTCTGCATATTACAGTAGGCCGCTCTTCCGCTGTAACCAAATACTTGATGTTTGAGAGGCATGTCTTATGTGGGAAATTGTGTAATTGGGTAAATGTGATTTTTCTTTGAGTAACAATATACAAAGCCATTACCCAACCATAACAGGGACATTTCAATTTTCTTAAGTGTTTTATCCTGATTACCCAAGTGGTTTTGAGTAATGAAGGAAAATCTTTGGGGAGCACTGCCTTAAATGTTTTAAAATAAATGAATTTTGATTTTTAAAAAAACACAAAGACTTGCAACCAAAAAAAAAAAAGAGCTACAAGCAAATATGACCAAATCAGGTGAGTCAAAGAGTCCTCAAATTCCTTGCAATGCCAATATATATTTTCTATGGTGGCACTAGGGATACTTCTAAAGCAGAGTAATATAGCCATCAGCAAGGTGGGCAACTCACAAAAAGTATTGAAAGCATTGCTGGATGTGATATAACTCTTGCAGATTTCATTAATTTGTATTAATTTTCGTAGAGTAAAAGAACAGTACCAGTACTTAAAAATGGGACTTATTTCCTTCATATTGTAGCCCAATTCTTTTCTGCATGTTAGGTATTTATATAATTAGTGTAACAGAACTCTAAGGTGATCTAGAACACAATTTTATGCAAACTGATCTGAGAAGAAGTCCCTTTGGGTTTAATGAGATTTATTTCTGAAGATACTGTAATCCTGTTAATGTTCAAGCCTTATTAAAATGTTAATTATCTTCTAGCTTCAGAATCCTAAAAGACCACTTCTGTTGTGGAGGTGGAAGTGTTGCCATTAAAAATTCATCATTGGTTTAAAATTAGAATGTGCTACTTAAAATTTACTATGTGAAGTGCAATAAGGAAAATAGCAGTTATTTATACTTAGCTTTCTGTTTGTGGCTATAGAAAGTGAAGTACAAACATTTTAGAAAACCCAATTCAAACAAATATATAATAGAAACAATATTTGGAAAAACCAACGGAAACTGTTTTACTAGAAGTATGAGAATTGGGGGGAGAAAGTTACAAATAAATGTTTGGCTGCAATCTTATAAGCTTCAAAATTACAAGAAAATAAGCTCCATAAAGCTCAGTGGATCAGAGTATGCATAGTCCTCGACTTATCACCATAATTCAGCTCATAATTTCCTAAGCTAAGCAAGGCAGTTGTTACGTGAGTTGTGTCCCATTTTACAAACTTTTTGCCACAGTTGTTAAGCGAATCACTAGTTAAGTGAACCATGTGGTCATTAAGCAAATCTAGCTTCCCCCATTAACGTGGCCTGTCAGAAGCTCCCTGGAAAGATTACAGATGACAATCCCAGGACCCCAGGACGCTGTGGCCCTCACGCTGGTTGCCAAGCACCTGAAGTCTGATCAGGTCACTGTGGGAATACTGCAATGGTTCTAAGTGTGAGAACTGATATAATTAATATGTTCATTAGTAGATAAGTGCCTTTTATTGTCATAGTGGCAGTTTAATAGTTCAGAAATTTAGAAGGACATATAAATAATTAGTATGTCACGGTTCCGATAGATGAGGCCAGTAAAAAGAATTCCAAGGCAAAAAAGTTTCCTTAAAGAACTTATTTATTTGGCGACATAGTATCGGCATGATCAAAGGTGAACCCAAGACTGATTTTTTCCCCAAAGGTTACAATGTTACAAAGTTGAACTTCCCACCCCAGTAATGTGTCATAAATCACAATCCCCAATTAACTACTTGCACGGGCTTTCTAACGGAAGCTTTAGCCCGCCAAAATGCAACCAGCAATGATCTTGCTAAAAGGTAAATGTAGACATCTGCTGTTTTCTCAGGTGGAAGAAGCATTTTCACTTAATAGTATAGATAAAATGCTTGAGGTAGCAGCACTTTCTGGTTTTGTGTAAACAACGTGAACTTCTAGAAGCTACCCAAATAACTGCAGATTTTGAGAGGTAAACATAAAGACATTTGGGAACCACAGAATACAGGGAAGCAAAACAACAGGGATGAAAATAGATTCATTGTACTCTAGGCAATGTCTTTAAGAAAGGAAGGTGGTCACTGGTCTCAGAGGAGAAAAAGTAATGTCTGATTCCCTTTCTCCAGCATGAAGAATGGAGAATCCACCAATGGGTTAACTCTGTCTTCCTGCCCAATTAGACCAAGTCAGTCAAAGTTGCTACGCCCGTCCGGGCCAGGTCATGCCCCCAGTTTCGGCTTGGTCTCAGCCCAGACAGACGTCGTAAATTTGGCTCCCAGCTAATTGAGGAAAGCAGGTTATATTCAGTTTATTCCACTCGTGGATTCTTTCTATTTCTGTTATCATCTGGTCAGAGCTGGCAGATTGCTGTCCCAGATTGCTAAATTTCTCAAAAAAGAGTGTTTCTGTTTGTTTTCTGCAGCCCTCCACTCAGCTGATTTTAGGCGCCGCGCGGCAATCGGCTCCTTCTTTCTTTTAACTGATTATTTCTCTCTTACAGGCTCTATCACAGGGAGCCTTTTTTCACAAAAGTGCTCCCTGCTATCTGGGCTGCTCTCGCGTTGTGATTTACGTTTCCTTCTTTCTTCTAACTGATTATTTCTCTCACAGGGAGCCTTTTGCACAAAAGTGCTCCCTGTTATCTTGGCTGCTCTCGCCTTGTGATTTACTCCTTGGCTTATTTTGACTGGAAATTCCTTTTACCAGGGGAATAAGAGGTGGCTTGCAGCCCGGTTAAGCCAGCAATCGAGGAAAACGGTGTTTTCTTAGAAGAAACAAATTATTACAACTTACTTTCATTTTCCCCTGGCCTGAATTACTTGCGGCCGCCATTTTGGACTGCAGTAAGCAGTCAAAGCCCTGAACGCCGGACGGAACAGGGGAGGCGAGCCAAGCGATCCAAAGGCCACACAGCCGCATTTCCTTCTGTTTGAGTCATCAAGCAGCAGTGTATAAGGGATTTTGGGTCTAATTAAAGCATTTTGGTGATTGCCTTTCAAGCCTTAACAGCTACAGGCCGTGAGGGCTCTGCCTGGCCTCAGGATAGAGTGGTCCCTTGTATTCAGGGGCTGCCACAAAGAAGAGGGAGTCAAGCTATTTTTCAAAGCGCCTGAAGGCAGGACAAGAAGCAACGGATGGAAACTGATTAAGGAGAAACTCCCTTAGAACAATTAACCAATGGAACAACCTGCCTCCAGAAGCGGTGAATGCTCCAACACTGGAAGTTTTTAAGAAGAAACTGGACAGCCATTTGTCCGAAATGGTATAGAGTTTCCTGCCTGAGCAGGGGGTTGGACTAGATGACCTCCAAGGTCCCTTCCAACTTTATTATTATTATTATTATTATTATTATTATTATTATTATTATTATTATTATTATTATTATTAGTAGTAGTAGTAGTAGTAGTAGTAGTAGTAGTAGTAGTAGTATTAGTAGTAGTAGTAGTATTATTAGTATTATTAGTATTTTGTACAACACCACTAGCCTCGTTCACCAGGCCTAATAAGATTTAGACCCAGTGTCAGTTACTCTCTCATCTGACAATCATCGCTTCAAAACAAACAATTTGGGCCTTGCCAGTTATAGCCTGTTGCCATAGTCTGCATCTAGTGAATCGGCCAATACTGAGCTTGCCGTCACTAAGTGAGACACGTGTGATCCCATCACTAAACACGAACTTGACCTCAATGGTACGTCTCTCACGCTCAGTTTCATCAACGCTAAGTGACGCGCGATATCCATCGCTAAGTGTGACTCCGTGCTTGCCGGTGGGCCGGACTATCACAGATCCACGTGCAGGCCAGTCCCACCTTGGTGGTTAACAGCCGCATCTCTTGCAGACCGAGACGCTTCAGCACCCCACTGAAAACTCTCGCTTTATAATGGCAGATAACACCGAGCCACAGGCTTCCACTTCGGGTGGACATACAAAGCGTAAGTCCTCTAGCCAGAAGGCAGCTGCTAAAATCAAGGCCAAAACTAAGGCCGGCTTTGACAAGCAAGCCTCCAAAGCGACCAACAAACAGGCCAGCCGCAGACATCGTGCCTTGGAGAAACAATTCTCACGTGCACAAAAACTGGCTGTAGGGGAGACGGTCAACCCGCCCCCTATCACAATGGTGACGCTACCTTGTGGCCCACACCTTGAGCCTCCCACGCCGGCATGGTCCCCGGAATGGGACTCCGACCAGGATTTTTCAACCGGTCCTTATCAAGAGCACCTTTCCCTCTTTGAAGAGGAACCAAGGCCTCAGGGACCCTCTCAAGCACCAGAGGCTACTTTTACCCCAACTGCAGCGGGACTTCGGCCTCTTGAGGGACCGTCCTTCGTGGGTCAAATACAGGCTCCAACAGCCACGTTTACCCCCACCGCAGCGGGGCTTCGATATCTAGAGGATCCATCTTTCACGGATCAACTGCAGGCCATGGTTTCCCAGGCAGTTGCTCAGGCTATGGCGTCCACAGGGCACCCACAGGCGGTCTTCGCTCCATTGACCTCCATGGCATTGCCAGACCTCTTGCGATCCGGTGTTCCTCATTACCCGGATTCCGCTTCGCCCCTCACTCATTTGGGAGCGGTATCTCTCTAATCTGGCTCCGTCAACTCCAGGCCAGGATTCCTCCTGAGGAGGTAAGAGTCCATCAGGTCTTAACCAAGTTAATGGCAGCCTCGGAGTATATGGCAGCCGTGTCTCTACATGCTGCCAGGTTCTCGGCTCGTGCCATAGCCTCCAATGTCGTCGCACGAGGGTTGCTGTGGCTCAGGAATTGGAGAGCTGATACCAAACACAAATGGCGCATGGCTGCCACCCTGTACCAGGGCGGGCGTCTCTTTGGGGAGGCCCTTACTCCCTTCTAATGGAAAACAGGGAGAAACAGAGGGTGCTTTCCCACCTTTCCAGGAGGTTCGGGCCGACAGCTCTTCCCGTATGCTCGCTGTCATCCCTTTCGGTCGGGACCGGATCCAGCCTCGGGACAAAGTTGGGCTAGTGCGCTGGCCGTTACCACTTGTTGGTCTGACTGCCACTAAGCGAACTACGTGTGAGCTGGCCATTATCACTGAGGTGATCTTGCCACCACCATAGACCTATCCGGTGCACTGAGGGGCAGTCACTGGTCCTGTCGCCATCAGGAGCATTGCAGGTGTGCCAGCGTCCATTAAGTTGGTCCGGTAGCCACCATTAGCCAAGAGTACTTATCTGATCCCAGGGCCGTGGCACACAGCCACAAACAGTACTCTGCTCCTCGTTATTGAGATCCCTCTCAGCTCACCACTGAGACATCTCATCTTTTGTTGTGATGGCAAATAACACGGCACACGGTGCCACTACCAGCCCTACTGGCCAAAAGCAGCATAAGTCCTCCAAGCTAGAGGCTGCTGAAAAACGTAAGGCCAAGGCCAAGACCATTTCCGGCAAAAGGCCCTCCAAAATGGCAGAGTAAGAGGCCAGCAGGAGACACCAGCCCAGAGGCAACCACACCCTGATGCTTTTGTGCCTTGGAGAATTATTTCTCTACATTCTGAAGCCCTCTTCGGAGGCAAGCCGCCAGCTTGGCCTCACAGAAGGCCTGAATACGGTTGTGAAGGTGTGCTAGCCGTACCATTAAATTGGTCTTGCCATCGCCAATCGTTACTATTGTGCTGGCTGTTACCTTTGAGTGGTCCTTGCCCTCACTAAGTGAACTACATGTGAGTTGACTGCTACCATCGAGTTGGTCTTGCCGTCACTAAGTGAACTACATGTGAGTTGGCTGTTACCACTGAGCTGGTCTTGCCGTCACTAAGTGAACTACATGTGAGTTGGCTGTTGCCACTGAGCTGGTCTTGTCGCCAGTAAGTGAACTACATGTGAGTTGGCTGCTACCATTGAGTTGGTCTGGCCATCACTAAGTGAACTACATGTGAGTGGGCTGTTACCATTCAGTTGGTCTTGCCGCCACTAAGTGAACTACATGTGAGTTGGCTGTTACCATTCAGTTGGTCTCGCCGTCACTAAGTGAACAACATGTGAGCTGGCCGTTACCATTCAGTTGGTCTTGCTGCCGCAGTTGAACTGTCCAGAGCACTGACTGTGCCCTTATTGGTCCTGCTGCCATCAGGAGAATTACCTGTGTAAGGGCAGTACCATTAATTTGGTCCTGCAGCCACTTTAACCCAAGGCTGTTTCTTACCTTGAGTGGCCCTGCCACTATCAGTACTCTGCTCCTTACTATTGAGATTCCTCTCAGCAGAGATACCTCTCAGCACACCAATGAGATATCTCTAATTACGATGGCAGAGACCAATGCAAAACTCTTGAGATCCCTCTCAGCACTCCACTGAGATGTCTCTGATCGCAATGGTAGACAATGCAGCACCTCAGGCCCCTTGAAGTGAGCAGCACTCCTAGGTGCAAGAAGTCCAAAATCCTCCATTCAGGAGGGGGCAAGAATCCGCCAAACCGGAGGAGAAACAGTCCAGCAGGAGGCATTATCAGGAGCAACTACCAATGATTCAGAGGGTAACTGGGCCTCCTCAGTGGTGCCATTCCAGCTCTTACACAAGGACTATGACTCACAGCCTTGATCGCCTATGCCTCCTCTGTTTACAATTTGTTACCGTCATGCGGGCCGTTATCATTAGGTAGGCTTTACAACCACTAAGTGGATTACACGTGTATGCTAAGTGGCCTGCATATGGCCTGGCCGTGACCATTGAGTTGGCATTGCTGCCCCAAGCGGATTGCATGTGTGATGGTCATTAACATTTGGTCTTGCCACCTCTGTGTGGTTTGCCAGGGCACTGGCCGTGCCATTGCTGGTTTTGCTGCCATCTAGAGCAGTGTAGTGCGCTGACTCTACCATTAAGCTGGACTTGCAGCCACTATTAAACTTAAGTGTGTTGGCTATTTCCATTTGATTGGTTCACAGCCGCTGTCAGGATTGTGAACGTGCCGACTATTGCAACCATCAACACTATACCAGAGCCCAGTGGCTCCAGTTAACCACCTGGCACTTGAACGCCGGATCTTGACTCAGGAATCCTACTCATCAGGAGTGATTTCCATGATTCAGGCCTCCCGGAGGCTGGCAACCAATCACATTTCTGACTCCACAGGGAGAAATTTCTGCCAATGGTGTGAAAGGAATTACTTGGCTCTTTCGGATGTGACCATTCCAAGGCTCTTGGATTATTTGTTGGAAGGTGTTAGTAAGGGCTTGGCGCCCAACACTATCTGCAGACAGGTGGCGGCTCTATCCACGGTGTCTACCTGTGACAACTCGGACCCATTGGCTCAATACCCCAGGGTCCGCTCCTTTCTCAAAGGGGGTCACCAACAGCAAACCGCCCGTGGTTCATAGGTATCCCACTTGGGAGTTACCGTGGGTCCTATAGGCCCTTACCGGGTCACCCTTTGAGCCCATCAGGACCTGTAACCTGCGGTCCTTGTCTCTTAAGGTTTATATTTTTTTTATAGTAGTTGTATACTGAGTCAACATTTCCATTGAGTTTTCTATTACTTCTCTGATTTTTTCCTGATACTTAACTAGGTGGAGTTACATAGAAATAAATGCATATGTAATAGCAAATTTAATGCACTCCTCCCCTGGCTTTAGCAGAAAACTGGCATTTGTTATTCCTGTTTTATTGTTTCTGTGTGTGTATAAAGAAAACAGGATGGAGAAGAAAGTCTTAGGTCAAATCCACTCAACCATATATCAGCAGTCATATGATGCTGGCACATGACTGAGTAGAAGGCAGCTGATTTTTCATTTATCTATACAGTATGTTTGACACTTGATATCAACATAGAATATGAGCTCAATGTCTCTGCTCAAAACGCCATCCTTCATTTCAGATTTCCAGATGCTGTCCATTGTATTGTATGAGAGTCTCTTTCAGAAGATTAGTGAGTAGTTATCACTGTGGACTCTTTTGTACAAAGTGTTCTATTGCATAACATAGTCGTGTCAGTGTGGCAGTATTCATTCCATAGATGCTTTAGGGATTGGGAATTCATACACCACATGACTTCTAGGACTTGTGTATATCAATGATTTGATGAGGTGAAAGTGATGTTGTAATTTATTTTCCAGTTGAGCCACATGGTAACTCTATTGGACAGGAGTTGCCTTGCTTCCTCTTCAGTTGCTGTTGTGTTTTGGGAAACCTAGAAAGGGAGAGCTATGAGAACCCTGGCCTATAATTCAAGAGAGTCAAAGGTGATTTCTACAGGCCTCCTGGTCCTCAAACATGAGGAAGTTATAGGTTATATAGATGACTATTGACTGATCAAGATAAGCAGACTACTGAACTGCAGCTATGTACACCTGCACATAGTACTGATTTATAACTTAATAATGGGGCTGTGATGCCATCTGGCAGGTTACAGTTTTAATGCTGCACACTACATGTTGGTGTAAGCTTTTATTCCCCAATTGTAGCAATGTATCCTGTGTAAATTCTCCAGGATTTGTTTCTGTGCAAGGAGATAAGGCTTGTGTTATTTCTCAATTTGTGGAATTTATCTGGCAATTCTACAGGATCAGGTTAGTAAGCATGATTTTTTTCCTTTTAAAAAGAATTAAAACAGCATTCACTTTTCTCCAATCTTCCGGCATTTTCCTCTTCTAGACATTCTCAAAGATTGGAATTAATAGTTCTGAGGTCACATCGGCCAGTTGTTTTAACATCCTGGAATATACTGTAACAATCTAGCATCTGCAACTTGAATTCATTCATTTAAAGCAGCTAGATGGTCTCTCCTTACTTCTTTCCTTAATTTGCCCTGCATGTCTCTTCTGCATCCCACAGTGCAGTTTCTGGCAGGTTGGACTTACTTTTTTTATTGGAGAATTTTTGAAAAGTAGAAAGTAAACAATTTAGCCTTCTATTTTCTGTTATCATTTTGCCAGTTTCTCCAACCAGCTGGCTCACTATTTTCTTTACTTTCTTCTTATTCCACATATACCTGAAGAACTTTTGTGTTTTTTTGGCATTTGTTTCAAGTCTCAACTCATTCTGAACCTGATCCTGTGCCATTATTACAGTCAAGCAATATTCTAAATTGTTTTTTCTTTAGGATTTTTATCCATGGAACTCTTCCTATCATCATTTTTTTTATATATATAACAAGTTTTATTGATTTTTTTTAAAATTTTACAGCCAAGTGCTTAGGACTCATCGTGGAGATAGGGCACTTCATAAAACAAAATAAAACATATAGTCATACATAAACAATTTAGGTTACTTTTTAAAATTTCCCTCTCTATTTTATCAATCAAAAAAACAAAAAAACAAACAAAACAAAACTATCAATAGTGTTTCCACCCATTTTGAGCTTAATTAACTATTAACATATTCCAATTAGCATTACATAGACATATAATATACATTTCGGGTATCCATATAATACAGACCATATTACTCCAAATATTCACTTTATATTTCTCAATTAGATTCTGTCTCTTATTCTATTTCACATACATATTTTATAAACAAATATAACTTTACATTTTTAAACCATTTTACATTAACTTAAGTTATTTCTAATTATTTCTAAGCTAAACATATAGCTATTATATATATTTTAAATTTCTCCACTATATTCTGTTTCCTATACTCTATCAAACATTTTTATAAATCAATCCATTCTTCAATCATTGCAAGTAAAAATATCATTAATATTTCACCAATCTCAATACAACTCCTTTAGTTTTAACTTTTCCAGTTTTCCATAGTTGCCATTCCAAGCCATAATCAAATCCATAATTCAGATCAATATTAATCAGACTAAAATCTTAAACCTTAAAAATCTCAAAAATATTAGCTCACTTAAAGTCTCTAAAAACCATTTTACCCATCAAATAAAGTTTTAACACACATTTTTAAATCTAATTCTAGCTTTCTTTTTATGCCAAGCAGGTTTCCATAATAGGGCCTTTAGCTCCTCCCATCTTAATATTTGATTATTCACATTTTCCCACAGTTGCGTCTGATCATAGTCTTCTTCTCTTTTTCCCAATATTGTCTGCACTATGTAATCAGTCTTAGTCAGTATGGTGATTATTCATTGTTTGTATGTATTGTCAGCATTTTTAATGTCTCGTATTAGAGAGTCCATTTCTGTTGTTTTTAAATCTATAGATGTTTCAATTAAATTCTGCCTTTGGTCCTCAGAAATCTCCATCCTTTGTATATAAGGTGTAACATCTTCCTCTTCAGTAAGTTGTAGATATAAATCCTCCATCTCATTAAGTTGTAAATCCAATTGTGTATCATGATCAGTTGGAGTTTGAAATTCAGTTTTTAACTCTGAACCATTCTCATTCCTAAGTGTCCTGAAATGTTCACTTAATTCTTCTCTCATTTCCAAGATTTTTGCTAGTATGAGTCCATAATTAAGCTGTGGATAAGCTTCCATTCTTCTTCTCTCTCTTTTTTTTTTCTATCAGAAAGGTACAGCAATGTCTGGGCGTAGCGCCAAGTTCAGCAGTTCCGCTACCATGGTTACAATGTTACAATGTTACGATAAGGCTTTCTGGGCTTCACGCCAATTTCCTGGATACATTGTAACCCTCCAATCCACATAACTCCACCCAGTAGCCAGGATAGTTTTTTTTTCCTTTTTAAAGTGGATAAAAATGTTCAGAAGGGGGGGGGAGGAAAGAAAGACACTCCACCCCCCTCCCTAAAAATTTCCACTTAAGTTGAAAGCAAGCAAACAGCGAGAAAGAGTCACAGTAAAGCTTTTTTTTCCCTTTTTTTTTTTTTCAGGATCCCCCGAATTCCAGCAGTTCAAATACACAATAAAGATTAGTTAATTTTTTCCCAAGTATTCAAACGCTGCTTTTTCAAGGGAGGGAGTAGTTTCTAAAGGCTTTTCATAGAGAAGTAAAGAAAATAACAAGAGGGAAGGAAAGGTCTCACCCGGATCTTCCACAGTGGTTCTTTTTGCTTAGATGTTGCTGTGACTTTCGGCTGGAGCAGCTAAGTGATCGGCCATGTTACTGGCCGATCTTTTCCCCGTCGGCCCAAAGGTGATTTCTTGGACCGCAGAGGGAGCTGCTGCTCCCTCCGCGATCGATGAGTGCCCTCCTCCACGGTGGTCGCCCCTCCAGGGCGACTTTCGACCCTGTCCAGGGTCTACCAGCGGGGGGAAACCGGACGGCAAAGAGAACAAGTTCTTTGCACGTCCGCTGGCGCTGCAACCGGATCCGGAAGGCCTTCCTATCATCATTTTTGACACCACTGCTTGAGTCAACGGTTCACCCCCAGAATCCTTTATTCCTCCCTCACACCATAACCTTCAGCTGAAAGTATGAACAAAAGCCCCATTGTATGCTCTAAAATGTGTTCCTGCTTTGCTCATTATAGTCTTTTAATATATTTCCAGGCTTCTTTGGTAGTATCATTTGTTCCAACATGAAGTAGAAGAAAGGGATAGGTTTGATAAGATGGGTCATCCTCTGCATCATATCCCAGATGTTTACACCTGGAGACAACACGCTTTCCTAGATATGTCTGGACTACCGATTGCTGACTCTGCTTTTCCCAGCAGTGAGTGAACCATTACCACCACATGGCATTTCCTCTCTGGGGCAAGTGTAGGATCTGAAATGATTGTGCACTCCAGTGATAGGAACTTGGTCCTCAAAGTTACATGCTCCCAGTATTGTACACTTTGTGTTTCTTGCACTGTTTAAAAATCCAGCTATTCTTGTCTGCACATGTTTGTGCAGGGGCGGGATTAAGATGGGAAGTAAAGACATTCAAAATATACCGTGTAAGTCGACTACATAATCCAGTAGCACAATCACTGGTTGTAGGTTTATTGAGAAATAAACCTTACAAAGTTCAATGGGATTTATCCTACAAAAGAACATTGTAGCAAGCTGAACATATTAATTTCTCTGCCATGGGAATTTCATTTTAATATTCTCTTATAAAAGACCACAGTTTAAAAAACAAACACTGAGATAATCAAATTACACAAACCTATACTAAGCTTTTAAGATAAATCAGTTCATAAGCCTTATCCTTTGATAGCATCTCTAATATTCCAGATTTCATGGGGTATGGAAATGGATGTCTATTTTGCTAGGCAAAAGTGCCAATATTCTGCACTTCCTCATGTGCCCTGTAGTTCAAGCTGTTCACTGCAGATTGATTATGATTGGTTTGAATGGACAACAATCTAACTGGGGAATTAGGAGCTGTGGGTATGCTTCGTAGTTGGGGATGTTTAAGACTCTAAATTTTATCCCAGTGAATGATTACTTTCCTATTTATATAAATGTGTGTTCTGCCAAATGTCAGGGCAATGATCAGAAGCCTAAGCAATTGGTTCTTCTGAATCCAGAAACACCCCAGTAAATAAAGGAATTAAGCTTTATTATTAATTGGAGCATAACAAAAAAAAGCCATATATACCAAGCAAGATGATATCCCAACATCTCTTAGAAGCTGCCAGCAGCTTCATCATAATGACAGTCGAGGTACTCCAAGAGTGGCCAGTTTCCACCATACCCATTGCTAGGTTCCATGTAGAAGCTTCCAACAAAAACAATCCAAACGGATTTTTCTGGCACCATGTGATCAGGAGCTTGCAAGACCTGATTTGACTGGGTGGCACAGAATTATGGTAAGGGAATTGAAAGTCTAAGACTTTCACAGTGAGAAAACCTTTGAAACTATATGAAAATTCTCTCACCTTCTCCTTTATTTAGTAAGCAAGAGTGAAAAACCCAAGGAAGTAGCTCAGAATGACTTGTAAACTTCTAGACTTTTCTTATGAAGGAGAAATCAAAATATATCATTCCTCAAAATAACATGGTCTGCATTCCATTCCTGACATATTTTAATATCCCTTCATATTTTTCCTCACATGAGTTTCAAGTCTTCAAGTAATAAATTGCACATTAACAAACATTTAACTTTAACATACAAAATAGGCATCATTATAGCTATTGGATGCTATACCAAATTTAAAATGATGATCATAGTTGTGCTCCATCCTGAAAATATTAAACTCCGTCAGCAACTTCTTGGTGTGTTATGGCCCTGCTCTGTTTCCTTAAACTGTGAATGCAGGATAAACACACAGCTTTCTTGCTTAATGATCACTTTACTCCTTAAGCAGCAGCCATTAGTAGGTAGAGGAGTTGTGATTGCTTTGTTTTCCTCCCTATGTTGTGGTATATAGTAAACTATCAGCAATATTTTGAACAGCTGTGAACAAAATCCTATGGCCACTTTTTTTATTACAGTCAGTTCATGATAGATCTCACTTACATTCATGCTCTATGACTTCTATTGCTAGTTCTAAAAGTTTCCCTCATTAGAATTCGTTGGACTCATTAGAATTGTTACACACCCTGCATTCTCTGTTTACATAAAGACAACATTATACAATTCAACTACAAAAAATATTAATTAATTCCCCAATAATTTTCCAAAATTAAAACTTATAAAGCTGGGAAGAAGAAAAACTATGCATATATCATGCTTGAACTGCTTCTATAGTCAAAACTGTTTAATTTTTTTTCAGATAGACCATACCACTCCTCAGAGGCTCTAAATATATTTTCTTTTCAATAATAATAATAATAATAATAATAATAATAACAACAACAACAACAACAACAACAACAACAACAACAACAACAACAACAACAACAATAATAATAATAATAATAATAATAATAATAATAATAATAATAATAATAATAATAATGAGGAGGAGGACGAGGAGGAGGAGGAGGAGGAACCTTGGAGGTCATCTAGTCCAACCCCCTGCTCAGGCAGGAAACCCTATACCATTTCAGACAAATGGCTGTCCAGTCTCTTCTTAAAAACTTCCAGTGTTGGAGCATTCACCGCTTCTGGAGGCAGATTGTTACACTGGTTAATTGTTCTAGATTGCTTCTGTACTTGATTAGTTTCCATCCGTTGCTTCTTGTCCTGCCTTCAGGCGCTTTGGAAAATAGCTTGACTCCCTCTTCTTTGTGGCAACCCGAGATATTGGAACACTGCTATGTCCCTCGTCCTTCTCTTCATTAAACTAGACATACCCAATTCCAGCAACCGTTCCTTATATGTTTTAGCCTCCAGTCCTCTAATCATCTTTGTTGCTCTTCTCTGCACTCTTTCTAGAGTCTCAACATCTTTTTTTTTAATAAGATTTTATTGATTTTTTCTTACATACATATAATAATTTTTTAACCAACGTGCTGTCTGGGTTTGAAAGCGCTAATACATATTTAATTCCTAATCCTTCATTCTTTCCTCTAGCCATTGACAGAATAAGTCCCAAGTTTGGTAATATTCTGTTTCTTCTTTTTCTTTCAATCTCATAGTCAATCTGTCCATCTCTGCGCATTCCAGTATTTTTTTAATTATTTTTTCCTCTGGTGGTGTTCCTTCATTTTTCCAATATTGCGCAAACATTATTCTTGCAGCTGTTGTGATGTGTAAAATCAAGTATAGACTGTTTGTTAATCTTTTCTGGCGTTATACCTAGTAAGAAAAATTCAGGTTTAAAGTCTACATGTTCTCCCAATATCTTTTCTAACCAAGTATGTATCTTTTTCCAATAGCTATTTGCTTTGTCACATGTCCACCAAACATGATAATACGTGCCTGAATTATGTTTACATTTCCAACATCTATCTGACATGTTTTTAAACATTTTTGTAATCTTGCTGGTGGCAAGTGCCATCTATAAAACATTTTATATAAATTTTCTTTATACGAAGTTGACATTGTCAATTTGTAATTTCTCTCCCATAGCTTTTGCCATTTTTCTAGTTCAATATTATACCCAAAATTTTTCGCCCATCTTATCATTGTTTCTTTAACTCGTTCACTTTCCATTTCCAGAATTAACAAAAAATTATACATTTTCTTGATTAGTTTCTCATCTGAAGTTAACAAAATCTTATCAAATACAGTTTGTTCTTTATAAAAACCATATAGTTTAACGTCTTTTTCATATCTATTTTGCATTTGTAAAAGTGCCCACTACGACAAGTTGATACCATGATTTTCCAATTCTTGTTTAGATTTTAAATTCCCTTCAGAATTTAGAATATCTCTATATGTCCAAATTTTTTCAAAGTCTACCAAGTTTGGATGTACAAATGCTTCCATGGTTGACAACCACCCTGGAATTTTCAGGTATATTTTACTTTTAATTTTTTCCCATACTATTAACAATGCATTCCTTATATAGTGATTTTGGAAATACTTATGAACTTTGTTTTTCCCATACCGTAAGAAAGCGTGCCACCCCAATTGTAAATCATGCCCCTCCAAATATAACAACCTTTTGTTTCTAAGAGTTATCCATTCTTTCACCCATGTTAAAACAGATGCTTAATAATACAGAGCCTACTCCGGTAGCCCAAACCCTCCATTTTCCTTAGCATCTTGTAACGTTTTCATCTTAATTCTAGCTTTCTTTCCTTGCCAAATTTCAAAATTAATGAATTTAAATCTCGAAAGAATTTTTTTCTCAAGTTTTATCGGAATTGTTTGAAATAAAAATAAAATTTTCGGCAATACATTCATTTTCACTGTAGCAATTCTTCCTAGTATTGACAGTTGCAAATTTTTCCATCTTTCCAAGTCCAATTTTATTTGATTCAATAATTTTATATAGTTATCTTCTTTTATTGTTGAACATCTTGCCGATAGATGTATGCCCAAATATTTGACCTTTTTCACTATCTGTAACTCTGTTTTTCTGACATTTGTTTTTTTTGTTTATCTGTGAGGTTCTTGACTATTACTTTAGTTTTTTCTTTATTTATTTTTAATCCTGCCATTTCTCCATACTGTTCTATCTTTCCCAGTAGTTTAGGAATCATCTCCAAAGGTTCTTCTAAGATAAATACTAAATCATCAGCAAATGCTTGTAATTTATATTTTTCGCCTTTTATCTCCAGTCCTTTAATTTCTGTATCTTGTCTGATATTTCTGTTTAAAACTTCCAGAGTGAAAATGAATAACAATGGGGATAACGGACATTCTTGCCTTGTGCCTTTTCTTATCTCAAAGCTCTCAGTACAATCTCCATTCACGATCACTTTGGCTGTCTGTTATATATTGTTTTTATCATATTTATAAAGTCCTGTCCAAAGTCCATTATTTGTAATTGCTGAATCATAAATTGCCAGGAAACGTTATCAAATGCCTTTTGGGCATCTAGAAATATTAGTGCCAATTGTTTCCCTGGATGTAGTTCATAATATTCTAATACGTCCATTATCACTCTTAAGTTATTTTTGATTTGTCTCTTTGGTAAAAAGCCATTTTGGTCTGGATGTATGAATTCAACTAAGTATTTTTTCAGTCTCTCTGCCATTATTGAAGTGAAAATTTTATAATCTACATTAAGCAACGAAATCGGTCTGTAGTTTTTAATCTGTGTCAAATCTGAATCTTCTTTTGGTATTAGAGTAATATTTGCTTCCATTCATGTGGCTGGAAGTTTAGCCTCTAACAAAAGTCCATTACAAACATCTTTCAATGGTTCACTTAGTATATCTTGTAAACTTTTATATAGCTCCGCCGGTAGCCCATCTGGACCCGGTGTTTTTCCAATTTTTTGTCTTTTTCTGGCCTCTGATATTTCCATCATTGTAATTCTTTCCTCTAATATGATTTTAAATGTCTCTGGGATTTTTGGAAGATTATTTCCTTCTAAATATTGAACGGTTCTCTCTCTTGAAGTTTCCTCTTTATCATACAATTCCTTGTAATATTCCTTAATTATCTTTTTTATTTCTTCATTTTTAAATTGTAGACAGCCTTTTCCATCTTCCAAGTTGTATATCATTTTCTTCTCTTTCAAAATATCCCTGAAGACAGAGAAGAAAACATAGCAGTTCTGATTCTTGAGCTTTTGGCAGAAGCTTTGAAAGTAGATAGAGCAGAGATGCAAATGGAGATAGACGAAATATTTTGAATGAACTCAAGCTACACAAGGAAAAATAAACTACCAAGAGAAGTACATGTAAGATTTATAAAGAAAACAACAAGAGATGAAGTACTGAGAAAAGTGAGAGATGAGCCATTACAATATAAAAACAAAGAAATCGTGGTTTTAAAACAGATACTTAAGAGAGTAAGAGACACTCGAAGACTACCATTTTTTAACTACAAAGCTGATCGCAAAAGGCATAAACTTTAGATGGTTAATGCTGGAAGGCATCTTAATAAACTGGAATAACACAAGATATCGACTGGATTCAATCTGGAAAGCAGAGGACTTCGAAGCAAGAAATCAAGCAACTCTAGATGAAGGAGTGCAACAACGACAACAGGAGAGCAAGAAACAGGAACAAACGGAAGAGACAGCCCAAAGAGCAGCTATACAAATAGGACAGGGGTCGGCAATCTTAAACACTCAAAAGAACCACTTGTACCTGTTTCCCAGAGAAAACACTGGGAACCGCAAAACTTGTGTGCACGCGCACACACAGAGAAGGGGGGGAGCTTGATTGAAGAGTTTAATTAAAAAGAAATAGAGGCTGCTATGCATGAGTTCTCTCTCTCTCTCTCTCTCTCTCTCTCTCTCTCTCTCTCTCTCTCTCTCCCTCCCTCTCCCTCTCTTTGTCTCCCTCCCTCTCTCTCCCCCCCTCTCTCTCCCTCTCTCCAATCTTCTGCTCACCTGGCAAGCTGGCTTCACGCTGTTCTCTGACAAGCTGACACACATTCTTATTGGGCTGGCTCTCTCCTGTCCTTGGTCTGCCAGTCCTCTTCCCCCACTCAACGTGAGTGTGTGTGTGTGTGTGTGTGTGTGAGAGAGAGAGAGAGAGAGAGAGACAGAGAGAGAGCTGCTGCTTTCTGCTTTCTGGTGCTTCCTGCTTCCTGTGGAGACGCAGCAAAGGCAGGAGCCCTGCCCAATAAGCTTGTCAGCTTGTCGGAGAGCAGCGTGAGGCCACTCTCTTTTTTTTACACAGAGAGAGAGAGAGAGAGAGAGAGAGAGAAGGGAAGCGCAAGTGCCTCTCTCTGTCTCTGTCTCTCTCTCTGCAAATGGCGGAGGAGGCTGGGAGTCGCAGGAGAAGGCTCAAAGAGCCACATGCGGCTCCGGAGCCACAGGTTGCCAACCCGTGAAATAGGAGAACAGAAAGAGAGAGATGAACAAGAGGGTGAAGGTGAAGGAACTGCCAGAGGGCAGAGGATTACGAGAGCGACTAGACCTAAATATAAATAATGGAAATGGGAATGTAGAAGGAAAATGGAATTTTTTCAGTGAATGTAAATGGACTAAACTCCCCATCAAAAAGAAACAAAATTTTTAGGAAACTACAGAAATTGAATATAGATATAATCTGTTTGCAAGAGACACATATAAAAAACAACATAATAAATTATTGGAATATTCAAAAATTGGGAAACTTTATTATGCATCAGCACATCAGAAAAAAAGAAGTGTTGCTGTATATATCAAAGAGACAATAGATTCCAAAATGGTGTACTCAGATGAATAAGGAAGAATTGTAATGGTAGAAATATATCTACACCAAAAACAAACATTATTAGTAGCAATTTATGCACCAAACAATAATCAAGAAGAATGCTATCAAAACTACACAGAAAAATAATAGAAATGGATTACCAAAATATTTGCCTAGTAGGAGACTTTAATGCGATAGTAGATGGAACAATTGATTATAAAAGCAGTACAATAGGGAAAACCAGAAGAAGAAGATTACCCAGGACATTTTTTGAGATGACAGATGAAATTGGAATACAAGACGTCTGGAGGGAATTAATCCAGAAAAATTACAATACATCTTTTATTCAAACAGCCAAAAATCCTGGTCAAGAATTGATATGATTTGGATGACGCCTGAATTGAGGATGAATATACAGGAAATTGAGATAGAAATAGGTACATGGGCAGATCATAATCCATTAAAAGTGACATGGAGAGGAATACAAAAAAGACCAAGATGGACTTTAAACCAATCTATCTTAAAAGAAAAAGAATTTATAGAATTAGCAAAAAAAGAAATGGAGCTCTTCTTTAAAGAAAATAAGAAGATACAACATTACAAAATGTATGGGATACAGCTAAAGCTTATTTTAGAGGTATAGCTATAACATATACAGCAAAGAAAAATAAACAGAGAAGACAGCAATACGTACTATTAAAAGAAAAATTTGGAAAATTAGAATCAGAATTACAGAAAAACCCGCAGAAAAAGACTTTGAAAAGAGAAATGGAAATAATAAAACATAAACTAAACTTGTTGGACTTAGAAAAAGTGGCAAAGCAGATAAAGAGAGCAAAACAGAATTTTTTTGAAAATGCAAATAAACCAGGAAGATGGTTAGTTTATAAACTCAACATCTTTTTTACATCGTGGTGACCAAAACTAGATGTAGTATTCCAAATGTGGCCTTACCAAGGCATTATAAAGTGGTATTAATATTTCACATGATCTTGATTCTATCCCTCTGTTAATGCAGCCTAACACTGTGTTGGCTTTTTTGGCAGCTGCAGCACACTGCTGGCTCATATCTAAGTGATTGTCCACTAGTACTCCGAGATCCCTCTCACAGTTGCTGCTATGGAGCAAAGTACCCCCTATACTATACCTGTACATTTGGTTTTTCTTGCCTAAATGTAGAACCTTACTTTTTTCACCATTGAATTTCATTTTGTTAGATAGCGCCCAGTGTTCAAGTCTGTCCAGATCCTCCTGTATCTTAAGCCTATCTTCTGGAGTGTTGGCTATTTCTGCCAGCTTAGTGTTGTCTGCAAATTTGATGAGTTCCCCATCTATCCCTTCATCCAAATCATTGATGAAGATGTTGGAGAGCACTGGGCCCAGAACAGAGCCCTGGGGCACCCCACTACACACTTTCCTCCATATAGATGCAGTTACATTGAGGACCACATGCTGAGTACGGCCGGTCAGCCAGCTACAAATCCATCTGGTGGTGATGCTGTCTAACCCATATTTTTCTATCTTATCAAGTATTAGGTTGTGATCTACTTTATCAAATGTCTTACTGAAGTCCAAGTAAATTATATCCACAGCATTCTTCTGGTCCACTAATTTTGTCACTTGGTCAAAGAATGCAATAAGATTTGTCTGGCATGATCTGTTTTTGACAAACCCATGTTGGCTTTTAGTAATGACTTTGTTTGCCTCTAGGTGTTCGCTGATTTGTTGTTTGTTTATCTTTTCCAGAATATTCCCAGGTATTGAGGTCAGGCTTATAGGTCTGCGGTTTCCTGGATCTATTTTTTCCCCTTTTTTGAAGATGGGAACTACATCAGCTCTTTTCCAGTCCTCTGGTAGTTCCCCAGTGCTCCAGGATTTTTGAAAAATATAGTTCAGTGGTTCTGAGATCACATCTGCCAGTTCCTTGAGAACCTTGGGGTGTAATCCATCTGGTCCTGGTGATTTGAACTCGTCTAGGCTGGACAGGTGCTCACTTACCATTTTCTTGCCTATCTTAACTTGTGTTTCTAATCTTTTTTTATGGTACTGTTTTTGATAGGTTGGACTGTTTTTTCCCTTTGTGTAAAGACAAATGCAAGAAATGAGTTAAATAGTTCTGCTTTCTCCCTGTTGCTTGCCACCTTCTTGCTACTTTCCCCCACTAATGGACCAATCATTTCCTTAACTTTTTTCTTGTTTTTTACATGTTGAAAGAAGCTTTTTTTGTTGTTGTTATTTTTGACTTTGGTCGCAAGCCTTAGTTCATTTTGAGCCTTAGCTTTCCTCATTTCATCTTTGCAGGCTCTGACTATTTGCTGATATTCTGCTTTAGTTATGTGCCCCTCTTTCCACTTTTTATACTTGTCCTTTTTATCTTTCAATTTATCAGAGTTCTTTATGCAGCCATGCTGGTTTCTTTTGAGAGCTGTTATTTTTCTTCTTTGTTGGCATTGTGCTAGACTGGGCTTTTATTATCTCACTTTTCAAAATTTCCCAAGCTTCTTGAGTTGTTTTCCCCTTGAGTATTCTCATCCATGGAATCCTTCCCAAGCTCTCTCTTAAGTTTATTGAAAGTAGCTCTCTTAAAGTCCAATACTCTTAAAGTCCAATACTTAAAAGTTTGACTGTGTTCTATTGCTTGTGCTTCCATAATGTTGAATTCCAATATTGCACGATCACTTCCCCCCAAGGTTCCTGTGGCTTCAACACCTTCTATCATTTCATCTCTGTTAGTGAGGATTAGATCCAATATGGCTAATCCCCTAGTTCCCTTCTCTACTTTTTGGGAGACAAAGTTGTCTGCTAGGTTTGTCAGGAATCTGTTTGATCTTCCACTTGGTGCAGTTTGTCTCCCAGTTGATGTCAGGGTAATTAAAGTCCCCCATTACCATTGTGATGTGCTTCCTACATACCTTAGTTAGCTGACTAGCAAAAAGTTCATCTATTTCCTCTGTTTGGTTGGGTGGCCTATAGTATACACCTATGGCAATGTCATCCCCCCCCCCCTTTTATATTGACCCAAATGCATTCAAGACAGTTTTCATCATTGTTGTGCTCTATTTCTGTAGATCCCCTTCATGGATTACTGCCTTGTCGTGGCAAAGGGGCTTGCGTAATTCAATGAAGCTATGAGCTATGCCGTGCAGGGCTACCCAAAACGGACAGGTCATAGCAGAGAGTTCTGACAAAATGTGATCCACTGGAGAAGGAAATGGCAACCCACTCCAGTATCTTTGCCATGAAAACCCCATGGATAGTACTAAAAGGCAAAAAGATATGATGCTGGAAGATGAGCCCCTCAGGTCGGAAGGTGTCCAATATGTTACTGGGGAAGAGCAGAGGGCTAGTACTAGTAGCGCCACAAAGAGTGAAGCGACTGGGTCAAAGCTGAAAGGACGCTCAGCTGTGGATGCATCTGGTGGTGAAAGGAAAGTCCGATGCTGTAAAGATCTTTTCTCCATAGGAACCTAGAATGTAAGATCCATGAATCAAGGCAAGCTGGACGTGGTCAAACAAGAGATGACAAGACTGAACATCGACATCTTAGGAATCAGCGAACTAAAATGGACAGGAATAGGTGAATTTAACTCAGATGACCATCAAGTATACTACTGCGGGCAAGAATCCCTCAGAAGAAATGGAGTAGCCTTCATAGTCAATAAAAGAGTAGGAAAAGCAATACTGGGATACAATCCCCAAAATGACAGAATGATCTCAGTTCAAATCCAAGGCAAACCATTCAATATCACAGTAGTCCAGATCTATGCCCCAACCACTGGTGCTGAAGAGGATGAAATTGACCGGTTCTATGAAGCCTTACAGCACCTTATAGAATTAACACCAAAAAATGATGTCCTTATCATCATGGGGGATAGGAATGCTAAAGTAGGAAGCCAAAAGATAACCGGAATAACAGGCAAGTTTGGCCTTGGAGTACAAAATGAAGCAGGGCACAGGCTGATAGAATTTTGTCAAGAGAATACGATGACCATAGCAAACACTCTTTTCCAACAACCCAAGAGACGGCTCTACACATGGACATCACCAGACAGTCAACACAGAAATCAGATTGACTATGTGCTCTGCAGCCAAAGATGGAGAAGCTCTATACAGTCAGTAAAAACAAGACCAGGAGCTGACTGTGGCTCAGATCATGAGCTTCTCATTGCAAAATTTAGGCTTAAATTGAAGAAAGTAGGGAAAAGCACTAGGCCACTCAGGTATGAACTAAATCATATCCCTGATGAATATACAGTAGAGGTGACAAATAGATTTAAGGAATTAGATCTGATAGACAGAGTGCCTGAAGAACTATGGACGGAGGTTCGCAACATTGTACAAGAGGTAGCAACTAAAACCATCCCAAAGGAAAAAAAATGCAAGAAAGCAAAATGGCTGTCTGAGGAAGCTTTGCAAATAGTTGAGGAAAGAAGGGAAGCGAAAGGCAAGGGAGAAAGAGAAAGATACACCCAATTGAATGCAGAATTCCAGAGAATAGCTAGAAGAGATAAGAATGCCTTCTTAAATGAACAGTGCAAAGAAATAGAAGAAAACAATAGAACAGGGAGGACCAGAGATCTCTTCAAGAAAATTGGAGATATGAAGGGAACGTTTCATGCAAAGATGGGCATGATAAGGAACCAAAATGGCAGGGACCTAACAGAGGCAGAAGAGATTAAAAAGAGGTGGCAAAACTACACAGAAGAACTATACAAGAACGAGCTTAATGTCCCAGATAACCATGATGGGGTGGTCACTGACCTCGAGCCAGACATCCTAGAATGTGAAGTGAAATGGGCCTTAGGAAATCTGAGCAACAACAAAGCTAGTGGAGGCGACAGTATTCCAGCTGAGCTATTCAAAATCTTAAAAGACGATGCAGTAAAAGTGCTACACTCAATTTGCCAGCAAATTTGGAAAACTCAACAATGGCCACAGGATTGGAAAAGGTCAGTTTACAGTCCAATTCCAAAGAAAGGCAACACCAAAGAATGTTCAAACTATCGCACCATTGCACTCATTTCACATGCTAGTAAAATTATGCTTAAAATCCTACAAGCTAGACTCCAGCCGTATGTGGATCGAGAACTACCAGAAGTTCAGGCAGGATTTCGAAGAGGCAGAGGAACTAGAGATCAAATTGCCAACATATGCTGGATCATGGAGAAAGCTAGGGAGTTCCAGAAAAACATCTACTTCTGCTACATTGACTATGCTAAAGCTTTTGATTGTGTGGATCACAACAAATTGTGGCAAATTCTTAAAGAGATGAGAGTACCAGACCATCTTATTTGTCTCTTGAGAAACCTATATGCGGGTCAAGAAGCAACAGTGAGAACTGGACACGGAACCACTGATTGGTTCAAAATTGGGAAAGGAGTCCGGCAAGGCTGTATACTGTCGCCCTGCCTATTTAACTTATATGCAGAGCACATCATGAGAAAGGCAGGGCTAGATGAATCAAAAGTTGAATTAAGATTGCCGGAGAATGTCAACAACCTAAGATATGCAGATGATACCACCTAATGGCAGAAAATGAAGAGAACTCAAGAGGCCTCTTGATTGTGGGTGAAAAGGAGAGTGCAAACAGGGTTGGCTTTAAACTCAACATTAAGAAAACCCAGATCTGGCAATCTGGCCCTCTCAATTTCCAGTCCTGCAATAGATGTGGACCTTGAGGTAGGCAGGTTTTTATCTTCCTGGCTCCAAGTCCACCGCAGTGGGAACTGCAGCAAAGAACTTAAAAGACGCTTGTTCCTGGGGAGGAAAGCTATGGCCCACTCTGACAGCATACAAATATGCAGAGACTCATCTGCCACAAAGGACGTATAGTCAGGCCATGGTTTTCCATTGCAAATGTAGGGCTGTGACAGTTGGCATAAAGAAAGCTGAGCGCCATAAAGAGTTATCCTTTGACTATGGTGCTGGAGAAGACTCCTGCGAGTCCCCTGGACTGCAAGACGATCAAACCGGTCAGTCCTAGAGGAGATCAACCCTGACTGCTCTTTAGAAGGCCAGATCCTGAAGTTGAAACTCAAATACTTTGGCCACCTAATGAGAAGGAAGGACTCGCTGGAGAAGAGCCTAATGCTGGGAAAGATTGAGGGCAATAGAAGAAGGGAACGACAGAGAATGAGGTGGCTGGATGGAGTCACTGAAGCAGTAGGCATGAGCTTAAATGGACTCCAGAAGATGGTAGAGGACAGGAAGGCCTGGAGGAACATTGTCCATGGGGTTGTGATGGGTCGGACACGACTTCACAACTAACAACAACAACAACAACATTTCTGTAGAGATGTAGTTATTTTTTATATGTAGAGCAACTCCACATCCTCTTTTATTTGGTCTGTTTCTTTTAAATAATTTAAATCCCTCTAGCTGTGTGTTCCATTTGTGGGTTTCATCCCACGTTTCCGTAATGGCAATAATATCATATCTGCCCTCATTTATCTGAATTTCTAGTTCACCCTGTTTACTGTTCATACTGTTCATTTGAGTCCTTTATGATTGAGCCTCTGTTTACTTTCTACATAACCTGTGTGGTACCTGAGTTCCCCTATTTTCTTACCACCTGTTTGGTTAGTGCACTTTGTGTGGCACTCGCTATTAAAAGCTTGATTTTGCTTGACAGCAAGGTTGATATTCTTGTCCACACACACATCTATGTTACATGCACTGCTAACCCTATAATTTTTTGATTGCCGGGGACAGGGATGTTCTGTATCAATTAACTCATTGTCCCCGTTGTTTAGTTTAAATATTCCTCCAGAAAATCTGAGAGTTTATTCCCAAGTAACTCAGTCCCTTTCTTTGATGGATGCAAACCATCTCTTTTGTACATTTTTTCATTGGACCAGCTACAGACATCGTGACTAATATAACCAAAGCCTTCCCCTTTACACCCCCCCCCTTAGGCACATATTGAATTCTGTTATACGCTGGCCTTTTCCATTTTGGTCCTTATACACTGGTAAGACCTCTGAAAAAGTAAGCCTACAGCCTATCCTGCTAATTTCCTGCAGGAAATCATTGGAAATAATTTGGAAATCATTCTGCACAGAGAGTACATCTTTTTGGGAAAGATCGTTAATGCCAAGATGTACAATAGCATCCACATCACAGTCCTTGCTAGCATTCTTGAGTATTTTAAAAATACGCTTCTTGTCCCTACTGGCAGTAGTACCTGGAAGACACCTGACCTCTTTCGAAACCTCTGTGTCCTTTCCTAAATTTACATCCCTTATAATTGAATTTTATTCATCATTTATTCATCATGTGCCATGTTGAGGGACAAATTAAATCCAATAAATTTCTTCTTATAATCCATATAGCTTTTAAACGCTAAAACACACGAACACCCTTCCTTTCTTCCTAATTTACTTTCATTCATCAATGAGAATTTTCTTTTCTCTTCCTTTCAAAACACTATGGCAGCTGCAGGTCTTTGACCCCTACACTGAATAAGATTGCTGACCTCTGCTCTAAACAATGCTGTATCATAAACATGGTCCTGGAAATGAATAGTAATTGTCCAGTTGACTTTCCATGGAAAGCAATAGAATATGAATTGTCAGCATCAATGAAATGAAATAAATGTGTAATGTTTCTGTGGAATTTGTTTTCTACCAGTCAACCTGAATATTTTTTAAAAAGAAATAGTAGTAATAAAAAGACCTCTATAGAAATGATTCCTTAACCTGGCTCTTGCCTAGATAAAAGCAGAATGAGTGCATGGACTGGGATTGGGAAAGCAAGTTATCTAAAAGCCCAGTGATAGAACAATTGAAGGCACCAGCATTAGTTCTTACTAGTCACCATACTGCACAGGAAAGTCATGCTATAAATAATTTCAGCAGAAGTCAAACAGTGACAGAAAATTGGCAAAATAGTATTCCTGAAACTTCCAGCAAAGTATTCAGGGAGAGTGGCTGTAAAGTATGAGTAGTGGCATTTGACTTTGCATTCTGGCACTGGTTGTCCTCGCATCAGGGGCAGGAGAGGTTAGCTGCGAGAATGAGCCTTTAGTGAAATCTTTATGAATGTTAAATTGAACTAGTTGCTAGTGATTTTGCTTTTAAGATGGGAAGGGAGTTATTCGCTTTCTAATTTAGAGATTATTTCGAACTTCTCAGAGTCATTCCTAGGCGAGAACAATTGCCTTTTGCTCAATCCCAGGCGAGAACAATCACATCGAAAGGTCCTCAGCTCCGAAATTTCCCGTGCGCTGTAGAGTATAAGGCATTCACCATAGAGATAAGCGAGAAAGAATGACATCACCATGTCCTCAGGATGTATAACCAATGGAGGCCTTTTAATTTAAAAAGCACTTGGTGGTCTTCGGGCACCACCACGCCCTTCTACATTCGCACCCTTGATCCTCCTCCTCTCCCTTCGGAAAGCACGTGAAGCACATTTCAGGCCCCGCCCACCTCCCTTCCCCCTTATCTTTCTCCTTTGGAGGAGGAGCCGAATGGCTGATGAGACGCGTCTGCTAGGCAAGCGGTTGTGGTCTGTGTCGCTCTTAATCCAGCCGTCCCGGTCTCGCCCTAGCGGATCTGGAGCTGAAGAGACAAGCGGAGACAGCCTCTACAAGCCCCGTGATTCCTTCTCCTACCTTAGGTGGGCCTGACCCATCCCTTGCAGGTAAGTATGTGCTTCGTTCCCCACCGCGGTCAGTTGGAGGCTGCCTAGAACTGGGCGGGTGCGACCTGCTGAGCCTTTCAGCTTCTGAGTGGGGAATGGGAGGACGCTTCCAAGCCCAGGGCAATTTTACGGGAAGAAGGGGGCCTAGGGCAAGCGTGGCGTGGAGTGCCTTTGGAGGCCGACGGCGGAGCCCTTCCTTTAGGAAGAGCTTTTCCTTTTCCGGAGCTCTTGCCTTTCTTTCCTGCTCCCTTGTCCTTGCTTTTCCCTCTTGAACGGGCCGCCCTGGCGCTCCCTTTTCCCATGCCTTGAACGCAATGGGCGCGCCACGCTGCTTGTGTGGGCGGGTAGCTGGTTGGTTAGTTAAAGCAGCTTCAGGGCTGCTTTGCTCTTCGTTATACTGAGGTGTATCACTGAAAAAAAGTGATGGAAGCTTTTCCGTGTAAGGCGCTCGTTTTTTCCCTGCAGTGCTAAACTTATTCAAAGCTGGATATGCTGGGCCTACCTGGAACTCCATCATATTTATTGAGTCCAGACAGACCTGTGATTGGCCTTAACTGGGAAGGGGTGACAATTCCAGTAAAGAGAAAAACTTATTTGACTCTGTTGAGATGAAGCATTAAGCAAATCATTCTGGGACACTATCTTCAGATTTCTGAAGTCAGCAGCTTTCTTCTGTTACATATGCTGCCTCTAAATAATGTTCTGTTGTTGGTTATGATGGATGCTTATACACATTGCTAGACCTGATCGCCACTTGAGAGCCAGTGTGGAATAGCTAGCTGTTAAGGCACCAAGCTAGAAACTGGGGGATCCTGAGTTACTTCTGTCTTAAGTGCAAAGCAAGCTGGGTGACTGAGCCAGTCCCTGTCAGCCTAAAAAGGTAAAGGTAAATCACTTCTGAAAATTGTAGGGACTTGTTCAGGTGTTCACCCAAATGATTTACTTGAAAGTGCACACTCAATATTCTCTACTTATTCAATTCCTTTGAGGGTTATTTAGTTGTGCTATTTATACATTTAGGAGTTAAAATTCGGTAATACAAAGCAACAATTCTTCAGGAAAGTGTTTAATTTGCTTGTGTGTACAGCATTTATCATTTTACAATTTACTAATTTGGAAGTCCATATGTAGTTCTTTTATAACTGAGTTGTTGAACAGAAAAAACCTGAATAGTTTAAATCCTTATTAATGCAAATCATTTTTCTTGTTCTAGGTCTTACCTTTGAAATATCTGCAGGTAAAAATGGCAACAAATAAGCCTAAAAGTCAAAATTCTTTGGCTCTGCATAAAGTAATTATGGTAGGCAGTGGGGGAGTAGGAAAATCTGCATTGACTTTACAATTCATGTATGATGAGGTAAGAATTAAAAATGTTTTTAAATTTATATATTTTCAAGGTATTTGTGAAAGCAATTGAAACAATATTACAAAACATTACATTAATCAGCAGTACTTAATACATTACACTCAGTTATATCAGTGATTGAAGCAGTTCAGATACAATCTGAGAGAAAATTACTTGATAAATAATTAAAAATAGCTGAGGGGTGTGTTTTATATTTGGAAGAGTCGAAATTTAAAACAAAATTGGTATCTTGTTTCTGGGTGCTAGGTTTAAACAGAAAATATTGTGATTAAAAACTTTTTTTTTGCATAAGACAACTATACAGGATTTGGTTTAAGACTGGCTGAGGGTTTTAAGTCCTCCCCTTCCCACTCAAGAGATTTTCCATCTCTAACACTGCCTTGGAGTGCAGTTTCCTAGTCAGAATTTGTGCACTACTTGGGAGTGTTCCCAGACTCGTGGCATCTGCTTAAGGAACAGGTGCAGCTGTGGCTAACAGATCTTTTTGCAAGTCCATCTTGTGCACTACTTGTGCCTGTTTCTGGACTGAGGTCTTACAACTGTGACTCATGTCTTAATAATCCCCATTTGGGTTATTGTAATGCACTATGGAGCTGCCTTTCAAGAGTGTTTGAAGCTGCCACTGGTCCAGAATACAATGATGCAGGCAGTTTTTGGCTTCTCTCACTAAGCTAATAATACAGCTGCTCTGCAAGCTGCACTGGCTCCTTGTAGGCTTCTGAATGAAATTCAAGGTGCTGGTTGTCATCTTAAAGCCTTGCACGTAGACCAAGCTCTTCATGAGATTGCCTTTCCAATTGTTTGTTTGTTCTACCAGATCTTATAGAATGGGAAAACTCCAGGTTTCTTCCGTTAAACAATCTCATTTTGTTGGACTTGGGAGTCCTGCTTTCTCTGTCATTGCCTTGTTGAACAGCATCCCACAGATTGCCTTGGCTCTATTGGTCTTCTATAAGACTCTGGCTCCTTCTCAGGTGTTTGGGTCTGTTGTGGTTTGAATTATTAGGACTGGAACATACTACCTCTTGTGTGATGGGTTATTTTTAACTGACAAGTTTTTAATACTTGTACACATTTTGAGTCACTTCTATAAGATAAATGGCCTTATACATTTCATTATACAAATATCATATAATCCCCCACCAGTGTTAAGGTATAGCTGGACAAGAAGTAATAGTTTTTGAAATCACTACTAAAATTTTGTTGTTTAGAATGGAATTGACTATTTTATTAACAGTTTGTAGAAGATTATGAACCTACTAAAGCCGATAGTTATAGAAAAAGAGTGGTCCTGGATGGAGAAGAAGTTCAGATTGATATATTGGATACAGCAGGACAGGAAGATTATGCTGCAATTCGTGATAACTATTTTCGAAGCGGAGAAGGTTTTCTATGTGTATTTTCAATTACAGAGCTTGAATCTTTTGCTGCTACAGCTGACTTCAGGTAATTGAATGCATGTTTTAATATTTTGACTGATGGTAATTTTTGTCTCATAAGTTCCTTGCCTTTTTATAATGGTAATTCTATCCATCAACTGATAAAAATCATACAAGAAAGCTACATGTAACTGAAATGCCTGATTAATGCTCCAGATAACCATGTGTAACCTGCTATATCACTTCACAGATCTGGTGAGAAATGACTGTTTAACAACAATTTGGAATTAGGATGGCTTCGGAAAGGATGCTTTACAATCCGTAAAGCTCTTCTGGCTGTGGCAAAACATTGCACTACCACCCCCGTGGTCACATGATGATCTACATGCTTGTTTACATTTACATCACTATATTTAGTTCAAAATGTTATCACAGATAAATAATTGTATTATCCATGAGTGTATAGATTAAAAGCGTGTGTTTTTCTTTTCTTTTCTAGAGAGCAGATTTTAAGAGTAAAGGAAGATGAAAATGTGCCATTTTTGCTTGTTGGCAACAAATCGGATTTAGAAGATAGAAGACAGGTCTCCGTAGAAGAAGCAAAAATTAGAGCTGATCAGTGGAATGTTAACTATGTGGAAACATCTGCTAAAACACGAGCTAATGTTGACAAGGTAAAAGCTATTTCCCATTTTGCATAATCCTCTTCACACAAGATTTGCTAACATAATGTATTTCCCACAGTGGCTAGAAAAAGTCCCTGTACAGTTTAGAAAATTTAAAATCTGAAAGAGGTAAAAAAAAAAAAAAGTGGGTAGAAATAATGAAAACCTGTAATTCCACTTTTCAATATTACATGCTTTATTTTCTGTTGCAGTTGTTTCCTTCCAGAGCAGAGTTTGGGAAATAAATAGCAACCTTAGCATGGAAGAGAATAAAACTAATGGTGCAGATGGTCCATTCTCTTTCTCCTCATGCTTGGCTCACCTTTTCCCCCCCACATCTGACTTTCTGAGTTACTCTGCTCTTCATTGTCCTTTGTTGTGCAGTTAGTTGCAAAGCAATTTTTGTCCTATGCTCATATGGAAGAGAAGGGAAGATTGGAAGTGGGAGATGGAGAAGTATGGCCCTTTCTCTTTCTGACAGCATATGGCAGCAGCCCATTTTCTGTTTTTTCTCATTAGCAGCTTTTTAATACAAGGAAAAAATAAATTTAGGGAAAGGAGGAGCAAAAGAAGAAAGGAGCATAGTTTCTACAAGCAAAGGTGTGTGGCTTAGATAAAAACGTGACCATGTAACAAAGAAGTCTGTTAAAAAAAGTCTGATGATAAAGACTGAATCAGCAAATGTAATTTGCTCTATAAAGTATGGCACAAAATGATTGAAGTATATGTGATGACCAATGAGTTTTTTGCAAGTTTATTGACTGTTAGCTTGAAAGACTAGTCCTGTAGTCTATAGTTGTATTTTTCATGTGTTAAATTTTAATGTAAATTATTAATCTATTGTCAATTTTGCAAGAACTTTGTTTTTGCTGTTGAGACATAACAAAAAATAATTTTCTAGGTTCCAGTATATTATTTGGAATTAAAGATACATCATGGCTTAATTAACAGCTAAATGAAATTAAGTACGTTATATTTAAGCACTCAATCAAATGTATCGATACTGATATTTCTCCTAGGTATTTTTTGACTTAATGAGAGAAATCAGAGCAAGAAAGATGGAAGACAGCAAAGAAAAGAATGGAAAAAAGAAAAGGAAAAGTCTAGCCAAGAGAATCAGAGAAAGATGTTGCATTTTATAATCAAAGTTTCAAACTCTTTTCCTACTTCGACCATAGTAAAATCCATTAACATAGAGCATGCTATTTGGAGGCTGTTATGGCGGAAATCACTCTTAATAGTTGGGGAATTCTAATATACCACTTAAAGCATGGTTGGGACAACACTGAAAACCTTCATTGAAAAAAATAGTTTCAAGAAAAACAGAATTCAATCCACATAACTTGTTTTCTTTTACCATGGTTCTTCTGAATGTAGAAGATTCTTTTTCCCCATGGGCAGTTTCTTGAACTGTGAATGAAAAAGCATTACTTTTTATGTTTCTCTTTAAAGCATATACTTTTATATCAAATTTTTACTTTATATGTACTGCCTTGAAAATTACAGTGGTGATGAAAACTAAATATAGTAAATAAGCTTTCCTTTTTGCTGTTAAAAATTATGCAAATTAGAGAAGAGAAACTATCTTCTCTGCTTCTATTGGAATCATTTATACATGGACTTAGATTAATGGTATAAACTTATGACAATATTTGAATATGCCTTAATTTAAACTGAGAATTTAACATAGTTAAGAGTATATCTTCCTTGCAACACAGTAAATTGTATGTGTGCATCATTGTGAAATAATACCTTGTAATGCAGTTTTTAAGCAGTTTTACTAGCCAACTAGCAGTACAGTTGATCAGAAAAATGTGCCATACTCTGGATCTTGAATTGTCCAGAATGTACTGTGTTTCCTTGCTTTAGTGAAAATTGCTTTAGTAAAAGTCAGCTGATACATTAAATTTAAAAATGAAGTGGGTGGAGCATATTTCAATTAGAAATATTAATTCAGAGATACATTTACTTTTGTAAGTACTTTATGTTTGCCTATTTGTGAAGGATATTTTCCTCAGGTAGGGTAGCACTATGGATTTCAAAAGCACAAATAAGGTTCCATTCCGAAAAATATGTAAGTTAAGAGTTTATTTTTTTCTATTCTAGGTTTGAGAACATTTACTGTATAATGTTTAATGGAAATGTACTCTTCTGGTTTATATCAGTCAGTTAACTATCTTCCTTTGCAATATCAAAATACTGATTACATGCTTCCAAAATTCTCATTAATATATTAAAAACAGATTGTCTTCAGTTCTTTATTGTAAGGAATATCACCACACTGCTAACGTGTAAGTGATCTAAAGATAAACCGTCTCTGAGGCTTTTAGGAATTTGGGGTTTCAATATAAAAGATGACTTCCAAAATGCTTTTTAAATATATCTGTAAGCCTACATCTGAACAAAATAGACAGCATATGTATGTAATGTGCTAACTGATAGGCTTTATTGATGTGACTAGAGAACATTTGTTCAAGAAATTTTGTTTGTACATCCTGCAGTAGATGTTATCGTGCAGAATTAGTTCTTGATGTGGCTGCTAAAGCAGATTGGTCCTCATTGTGTATTTGTTTTAGTCTGAATAACCAAGGGAGTTCAACCACTAGCATCCTATTTGTGTAATGGGAACCAAGGTGTTATGAAGCCAATGGACACATATAATTGTCATAGGCGGATGCCTTACCAAAGTTTTTATTTGCTATTTGAGCCATTGAATAAAGTTTCATTTTTAAAAAACTGTTGTAGAACATTAATTATAAAACACATTGTTGCAGAATAATGATCATTATTAATTTTTCCATTAATGTGTCTATAAACTGATACTATACAAAGATTTTCTAATAGAATTCTGAGTAATTTGCAATAAGGTTTTCCCAATTATTTAGTGAAGATAGTTAATGAAAGCTTTTCATCCTCAAGGAGGATGCTCTAGAGCAGGGCTTTTCAACCTTTTCACCCATTGTACCACTTTTAGGATAAGGCAACATCCAAGTACCACCACTCACCCAGCAAGGTGTCAAAAACTTGACCCCCCCAAAAAAGGAAAAAAATGATAAAGTACAGGTAGTCTTCGACTTACAACAATTCACTTAGTGACTGTTCGAAGTTACAGTGGCACTGAAAAAAGTGACTTATGACCATTTTTCACACTTATGACTGTTGCAGCATCCCCAGGGTCATGTGATTTACATTCGGAGGCTTGGCAACTGATTCATACTTATGACATTCACAGTGTCCTAGGGTCATGTGATCACCTTTTGCAACTTTTTGACAAAGTCAATGGCGGGGGGGGAGCTCATCACTCAGGTTGCAGGATGCCTGTGTGGGGGGAATCCATGGGTCTCTGGTGGAGGGGGGGTGGGACTGGGGTGGGTGCGCTCCTTCCCTCCCTCTCTCCATTGTCCTCTTTCCTTCCTTTCTTCCTCCTTTGTCCCTCCTTCCTCCCTTCCATTGTCCATCCCTCCCTCCCTCAGGTTTCAAGTGCCTGTGGGGGGCGAATCATGGGTCTCTGGTGGAGGGGGGTGGGACGGGTGGGTGCCCCCTTCCCTCCCTCTCTCCCATTGTCCCTTCTTCCTTCCTTTTCTTCCCTCCTTTGTCCCTCCTTCCCTCGCTCCATTCCATTGTCCATCCCTCCCTCCCTCAGGTTTCAGGGTGCCTGTGGGGGGGGAATCCATGGGTCTCTGGTGGAGGGGGGTGGGACTGGGGTGGGTGCCTTCCCTCCCTCTCCCATTGTCCCTTCCTTCCCTCTTTGTCCCTTCCTCCTTCTCTCCTTTCCATTGTCCCTCTCTCCCTTCATTGTCTTTCCCTCCCTCCCTCCATCACTCAGTTTTAATTTATTCGATGCTGGTTCCTTTGCTGAATCACTTTCCTTTTGCGGTCGCGCTCGGTGCAGCCGGGAGCCCAGCACAGCCGCCATTCTTCCGCAGGGGGAGGAGAGCGCAAGCAGCGGAGGAGCGCATGGGGCGGAAGGGCCGCGGCTGCCAGGCTCCCTCTGGTGCGTTGAGCACGGCCGCAGCCGGAGAAAAGCAGCGAGCAGGGAAGCGCTCATTCATTGCTGCAGCCAGCCCCGAGGAAGAGCCGGCACAACCCCCAGGCGAATTCCGCCTGGCTACATTCTTTGCGGCCGAAAGAAGGGCTTTGATCCCGCTTCCCCTTCACTCCGGTGAATGCCAGATTCAAGAAGACAGAGGAAGGCTCACATGTCTCCACCCCAAAACCCCCAGTCAGCCTGCTGGCCTTTCGAACCGCCCTGGGGTTAGATCTGGCATTCCCCTTCGCTTCCCCTTCGCTTCGGCGGGTCCGTGAATGCCAGAAGAAGCAAAGAAGAGCTGATCAGTTGGAAAGCGGGCTAATCCTGGCGCTTTCCCTGAGCCCCCCCACAGCCCCGGAGAAGCGCCGATATGCTGGAAAGCGGGCTGATCCTGGTGCTTTCCCTGAGCCCCCCCCCACAGCCCGGAGAAGCGCCGATCAGCTGGAAAGTGGGGCTGATCCTGGCTTTCCCTGAGCCCCCCCCACAGCCCCGGAGAAGCGCCGATCAGCTGGAAAGCGGGCTGATCCTTCGCTTTCCCTGAGCCCCCCCCCACAGCCCGGAGAACGCCGATCAGCTGGAAAGCGGGCTGATCCTGGCGCTTTCCCTGAGCCCCCCCCACAGCCCCGGAGAAGCGCCGATCAGCTGGAAAGCGGACTGATCCTGGTGCTTCCCCTGAGCCCTTCCCACAGGCCTGGAGAAGTGCCGATCAGCTGGAAAGCGGGGCTGATCCTGGCGCTTCCCCTGAGCCCCCAAGCATTTTTTTACTCACCTGCTTTCAGCTGCACTCCCTTTCTCCTTTTGCTTCTCTGCCTTTGTTTGCTTCTCTGCCTTCGCCACGTGTTTGGGAGAAGTTAGAAAGTCTCATGGAACTTTTTTTTTTGTCTCACAAACACATGAAGGCTGAGAAGGAAAGGAGAAAGGGAATGCTGCTGAAAGCAGGTGAGTAAAAAAATGCTTGGGGGAGGTGAGGGCATCTGGGCGGGTGCGGGTGCGCAGGCAATACGTCGCGCAGCTCCAGCGGAATCTCCCCTGAAGACTGCGTGAGGCTGCCTGCCCCCCCCAAGGCCGCCGCCAATCAGCTGGAGCTGCGCGCTTTGATCCTCGGCTCTCAGTAGGACCCAGGCAACGTGCAGTTCCAGCTGACTTTGCCACAAGCCCTGTGCAGCGCTGCTGCGCTTCACCTCATGCACTTTTACACTTTTTTTTACATTTTTTTTTCAAAAAAAATTTTTTACATTTTTTTTTACATTTTTTTTTAAAAAATTTTCAACCCGTCCTACGCGTACCACCAGCCAGGTGCTCGCGTACCACTGGTGGTATGCGTACCACAGGTTGAAAAGCCATGCTCTAGAGCAGGGGTGGGAAACCTTGGCTCTTTTATGACTCATGGACTTCAACTCCCAGAATTCCTGAGCCAGCTATGCTGAGGGGAAAGGGAGAGGTTTCCAAGCTGAGCCATGCTGGCTCAGGAATTCTGGGAGTTGAAGTCCACGAGTCATAAAAGAGCCAAGGTTGCCTACCCCTGCTCTAGAGAAATTTTGAGGGAGACTTGCAAATGAAATTGATATAAAATTGTTCTGAATCTAATAATGAAACAAAAATGTTATTTTAAATGGATGCTCAGGTCTTCTGAGCTATTGTGTACTCAACTATTCATTTCAGGCTCTAAATCTAATTCTGAAAAAAAAATCAATTTTCCTATAAACAAACTATTTTTGCTTATTTACAATGCATAATGAAATTCCAGGAGTGTTCACAAATAGAAGCTTTCAATCTATTGCAATGTATGTAGGTAATGTTTGTGCAAAAAGGTGCTAATGACATTTCTGATGAATAATGTTAACATAAAACTCTGCCTAAGTCCCTATTTCAACATTCATGCCTCAAACTTGACCTCTTCATCCATTCATCCCTCATAGCCCTTGCCAAAATTGCATCTAAGTAGGAAAAAAGCAAGTTAATTAAAATATGAAGTAATTTTAAAAAAACAATCCAGTTGCTTAATTGTATTGCTGTAAACATGGCTAAACACAATATTCAATTTAGTCTTGAATTATATTCTTAGCTGAGTCAGGCTATTCATAATGCTGATGTTTTCCTCTTTAGCCATGCTCCATTTTATTGCCCTGACATTAAAAGCTACAAATATTTTTCTCCAATCATATTCTATATAGTATGGCATTAATTGCCTGAATGAATGATATAGCTTTATGATAGATATTGTTTCTATTAATAACTTATTGGATGTGCCTCACTGGTGCTCTCCCCTTATCCATGAAAAGAGATTCATGAACGTATTGTTAAATATATATATATATATAACATTAGCAATTATATAGTCGTCTACAGTTTGTTCAGAGTCATAAGCATGAGATAATAAAAATAATTTGGGGCTACAAAGTACCCATCCTTTGTGGGTGCAGGGAGGGAGCTGTTTTCTGATGGGCGTCTTGACTTGGGAATGTTCCACCTAAAGATAATCTAATATTTTTAATGCTAAATTACAGCAGTGCATTTGTCCTGACATTTGAAACATTGTTTCTGTAATTCTTAATAATTTAAATTTTGTTGAGTTTTAATATTGTTATTCAAAGTTCGACATGCTCTGTTATACTTATTGATACCTTGGTAATCAGGATTAAAGCAATTTAGATATTTTTAAAATTAATTGGTAATACTTAATAACTGTATTTTTCAAAACCAGATTTGTAAATAGATATTTATTTAGTCATTAAGAAAACTAAATCTTGTGCCAGATAAAGACAAAGAACTTGCACGTTATACAGTAAAGCTGTAATATAGTTTGCTTAGTTTTGACTTAACTTGTTTTATAAACTTAGCCACTGCAGTTTGTGGTTTATTGTGATATATAAACTCTAAATTTAATTAAAATGAATTTGTCATGTGTTAATTCAGGCCCTATAAAGTAGTAATCTGCTTTTTTCTCACTATGACTTTTCTTTATAATAACTGAAAAACAAGATTCTTTTTGTATTTCATTTTTAGGGAAGGGAGATTTTCAGTATGAAATTAGATTTTAGTAATGAATATAAAAAGGAAAGATTTTCAATCTGGTTCAAGCAGTTTGCCTTTTTCAAGATGCAGTCATCGTGGGATTGATCTTTATTAATGACAGAAATTAAACTGACAGCTCACAGAAATATATTGTCACTATAATTGCTATGTTCTGTACCCTAGGATTTTTTTCATTGAAATGTAAATTTCATTGTATATAAATTTATCACCAAAGCCAACATCCACCTCCTTTATGTGCCCTTCAGCGATTAATACATTGTTAAATGATTATGTTACATTTAACCTATAGCATTGAAAGTTTATTTATACAACAATAATAGCGGTAACAAAGGTATTATTTGCCAGTTGTATAATCTAGGAGTCTTCAGCAATCAATTGCACAGTGTAGGCTTCATGTCAAAAAGATTCTTACAACAAATTATTTGCACCCATGCTGCCACTATAGATTTTAATTACTTATGGCCATTCATTCAGCAACCATATGGGATTATTATGGTGTTGAACAAAGGGACTTAACAACTGAACCCAAAATTGTGCTGCTGCAATAACCTTGCACTCACATGAACAAAATTTGAGTACTTAGCAATCTGCCTGCCCTTACAACTGACCATAGGGATCCTGCAGCTGTCCCCACCCATCTATCTCCCCCCTCCCCCATTCTATCCACTGGACCTCTTGGCCTATCTCCCCATTCTATCTTGGTAAAAGATCAAAGGCATGATGGGGAGGGGTGAGGACCAACTGTGTGGGAAGGAGAGCACGGTGCCTCAGGAGGGAGGGTTGCCCTGGGCAAGCCATTTTAAGAACTACAACTTATGACCATAATTCTGGGCTCAACTGTAGTTGTTTATTGAGGAGTACCTATGACTAATCTTTGTTAAGCAGTTTTTATAACTTCCATTATTTCCTCTGAATTATGAAGGACCTGGCACATGGGCCATCAAAGGGCTACAAGATCTGGGTAGCACAGTGGCTCAGGTGATGTAGCTGCAAAAAGATACAGAAAATTATTTTATTTTTGTGGTTATCCAATTGTTTGCAGCCTAGATAAGGCAGACCTATTCTAGGGTATATGACAAGGCTTGATTTTGGACAAGATTTTGAAGAATTCATAAGCTTGTACAAAATGTATATATTAATTCTCTGACAAAAAGTCCAGATCAAGTGAGTAGTGTGGAAATAGAGGACACTCTAAACAGCATAGTGAAGAGATAGCAGATAAACAAAATGCTTGGTATGAATAACAAGATTTTTAGCTTGTCTTTTGGGGAGTGTAAGTTATGTCTGAAAGAAGGCTGGGCAGCACAGTGCTTTCCTTATCCACAGCCTTGAGAAACAGTTAGTATGATATGGGAAATGTTAAATAGAGCAAGATGCCCAGGAGTTGGGAGGGGGACAATGTATGTATCCAGTAACTGCTCATCCACTATCCAATTTTAATGCAAAAGACATTAAAAAAAACTTCCATTATAATGTATTTTTTAATCCCACACCCATTCTTCGTTTTCACCATTTGGCTGTTCATATGGTCACTGTTATATACATATGAATCTAAAAGAACAAGGGATTTTGACCAAACTCTTGATTCTCTATTGTGGGAGATTTTTTTTTTTTTTTGCTTTACCCTCCTACACCTTTTATTTTTGACGCATGGGTGCAGCAAAAACTATTATGAATTGTTTCTTTATTCCAGTAAGCAAGATGTCCCCTTTAGTATAATGCATGCTACATCACTTTAAAATCTACCTCTCTGTGTCTCTGTCTCTCTCTCTGTCTCTTCCTCCCTCCCTCTCTCCCTCCCTTCCTCTGTCCTTCTCTATATCTCCCTCCCTCTCTCTTTCTGCCCTTGGTCTGCCAGTCCTCTTCCCCCACTGAGTGTTTTTGTGTGTATGAGTGAGTGAGAGAGAGACAGAGAGAGGCACTTGCGCTTCCCTTCTCTCCCTCTCCCTCTCCCTCTCTCTGCCCTTGGTCTGCCAGTCCTCTTCCCCCACTCAGTGTGTGTGTGTGTGTGTGTGTGTGTGTGTGTGTGTGTGTGTGTGTGTGTGAGAGAGAGAGAGAGAGAGAGAGAGAGAGAGAGAGAGATGCACTTGCACTTCCCTTCTCTCTCTCTCCCTCCAGCTCCCTCTCTCTCTTTCTGCCCTTGGTCTGCCAGTCGTCTTCCACCCCTCTCTCTCCGTCTCTCTGTCTCTGTCTCTTCCCACCGGTGCTTCTCTCCTGTCCTTGCTGCGTCTCCGTGGAGGAAAGCTAGCCGAATAAGAATGTCTGCGGTGTGTCAAGTGAGGAGAGAACGAAAGGCAGACGGGGAGGGCTCCCCCTCCCTCTCCAAGGCAAGCTACCCTCCTCTCCATCCTGCGCCCCCTCCCCCGAAGGGATTGGCTGGCAGAGATTGTCAATCGCCGCTCTTCTTCGTCCCCCCCCCGTTCCGTCTTGAGCAGAGAGTGCGCCAGAAGAAGAAGAAACGGGGCGCTTCCCCCCCTACCCGCTTTTTCTCTTCCTCTCTTCCTTCTCCCATCACTTCTTCGGCGCGCGTTTGTTAAATACTTGGGAGTACAGCTAACAGCAAGGTCTATTACAATTAAAGAAGATAACTATGTTAATTTAAACAATCAGATAAAGAAAGACTTAGAAAGATGGAAAAAATTGCAACTCTCCTTCATGGGGAGAATTGCAGCAGTAAAGATGAATATCTTACCTAAATTACTCTTTCTATTTCAGAATGTCCCCATAAAATTAGAGGAAAAAATATTTTGTAAATTTGAATAAAATAATATTTAAATTTATTTGGCAGGGGAAGAAACCTAGAATTAAATTAAAACTACTACAAGAAGCCAAAGAGAGAGGGGGATTCGGACTACCTGACTGGGAGCTGTACTACCAAGCTGCAATACTCACTTGGGTGCGGGATTGGATAAATTTAAAAGACAGAAGGCTATTAACTCTAGAGGGTCATGATTTACAATCTGGATGGCACGCATTTTTGTGGGATGAGAGATATAACGTTCCATCAATACTTCCAGAGACACCATATCAGAGCAGCATTACTAAATGCGTGGATTAAAGTTAAACAACAGAACTATATAGAAACACCTGTATGGCTGTCTACACTGGAAGCGCTAGTGCATCCAAATTTCATGAACTTGGGAAAAGTAGTTACGTACAGAGATATTCTAAATGAACAAGGGGAACTTAAATCTAGACAAGAATTAAAAGAAAAGGGGTACAATTGGAATGGTGGGTGTACCTGCAAATTCAGTCACATTATAAGAAAGACAAAAAGGAATGGGGTATACGGAGGGATCTGACAACACTAGATAAAATATTATTAGGAACGGAGGAGAAAGCAATCAAAAGAACATATAAATATTTATTGGAATTTAAAATGGAAGAGGAGCAGGTACAAGAAGTGATGATAACATGGGCCCAAAATTTCGGATATAATATCTATCTAGACAAATGGCAAACGTTATGGGAAAGAAATAGAAAGTTAACCTTGGCCACCTCATATAAAGAGAATTTGTACAAAATGTTTTATAGGTGGCACTTCTCCCCAACAAGACTGGCAAAGATGAGAAAAGATATGTCACCACAGTGTTGGAAGTGCAAGAAAGTGTTAGGGACTTATTATCATATGTGGTGGACTTGTTCCAAAGCCAAAGAATTTTGGCGGCTAATAAAGACTTGGTTGGAGGAAATGTTGGGACTGAAGATAGATCCCAGACCAGAACTGTTTTTACTGGGAATGATAGATGGGAAGTTTAACAAAGGAGAGACATACAGTATCTAGTGTTGCATATTATAACAGCAGCAAGGTTGGTCTATGCCCAGAACTGGATAGACTAACATTAGAAATCAAAGACAAGGATGAAACAGAGTATTATGAAGTTTGGGATAAGATGTACTATTGGTTAGACTCAAGGAGAAAAAGTCAGAACAAAAAAAGCTCGTCTAGAAGAAAGTGTAGATTTTCCACCTCAAGGTGAGTGTAAGATAGAGATCAGAAAGAATATGAAACAAGAATTGAAATGGAAGTTATGTTGTAAATAGACGTAAATATGTATGTAAATATATAAATATGTAAATAGTATAAAAAGCAATATGTAAATGGTATAATGAATACCTATCAATGAATAGGGAGATATATGGTATATGGTATAGTACATGGGTCAGCAACCCGCGGCTCCGGAGCCGTATGTGGCTCTTTGAGCCTTCTCCTGCGGCTCCCAGCCTCCTCCATTTGCAGAGAGAGAGACAGAGAGAGGCACTTGCGCTTCCCTTCTCTCTCTCTCTCTCTCTCTCTCTGTGTTTGTGTGTGAAAGCTGACAAGCTTATTGGGCGGGGCTCCTGCCTTTGCTGCATCTCCGCAGGAAGCAGGAAGCAGCAGCTCTCTCTCTCTCTCTCTTACACACACACACACACACTGAGTGGGGGAAGAGGACTGGCAGACCAAGGGCGGGAGAGAGCCAGCCCAATAAGTATGTGTGTCAGCTTGTCAGAGAACAGCGTGAAGCCAGCTTGCCAGGTGAGCAGAAGATCGGAGAGAGGGAGAGAGGGGGGGGAGAGAGAGAGAGAGGGAAGGAGACAAAGAGAGGGAGAGAGGGAGGGAGAGAGAGAGAACTCATGCACAGCAGCCTCTATTTCTTTTTAATTAAACTCTTCAATCAAGCTCCCCTCCTCCTCTGTGCACGCGTGTGCGCAGGTTTTGCGGCTCCCAGTGTTTTCTTTTCTCTGGGAAATGGGTCCAAGTGGCTCTTTGAGTGTTTAAGGTTGCCGACCCCTGGTATAGTATGTATGGCAAATAACAGCCAGAAAAGTCGCACTGTGTTCAACCTGTTTTTAAATGTTTACTCAATAAAAAAAAGAAGAAGAAGAAACGGGGCGCTTTCCCCCCACCCGCTTTTTCTCTTCCTCTCTTCCTTCTCCCATCACTTCTTTGGCGCGCGTTTGCTGGGAGCCCACCCAGATTTGAGCATCTTGGATTCCGACTCTTCCTCTCCTATGCCCTGCCCCGCGCATCCCTTCCTCCTCCCCCAACCCCCTCCCCCACCAACACCGGCACTGCCCACCCCTTTTTCCGTCCTTCCCGTGAGCGCGCAGGGGCGCACCTAGCTTGCGATGGGACCAGCATGGAAGGCGATGCCGCTGCCGCCACCACGAAGAGGGTAGCAGCCCGGGCGCCTGGGTGCAGCAGCCGGAAAGGTGGCTGAGCACCCCCCGTGCCCCTATTAAGCTCTTCCCCTCCCTCCCACCCTCCCTGAGCCCAGGAACATCCCCCTTCCCCATTACTCTGAGCGCCGTTGTGAAGCTTCGGTGCAATTGTGAGGGGGGGAAGCGAGGGGGCTGCAACAGTGTCAAGACGCAAACCCTGCGCAGTGCCAGGCTTGGGGTTTTTTTTTGAACGTGGCATAAAATCAGGAAGGGGGGGAGCTGTCTGTCTGCCTGGGAAAACTCCCCCCTTTTGCCTGTTTCCCCTTCTGCCTTCCCAGGAGGAAAACAGCATCTCCCCCTCCCCAAATTCTCTTTCCGAACCAGCTGCTGGCGAGAACCGAGGTGATGCCACACCCACCTGACTTCTCTCCTGCTGACGCCCTGCCCGCCGACCCCGACGCCACTACTTTGGTCTTTTTGGGTAGCCCCCGGGCCAGCCGGGAAGGGAACTCCAGGGAACGGTGTCCCGGAAGGGGGCCTGAGAGCCTGGGCAGGCAGCGAGCTTGCAATCGTGCTGAGAGAGAGAGACATTGACAGAGAGAGAGAGAGGCACTTGCGCTTCCCTTCTCTCTCTCTTTCTGCCCTTGGTCTGCCAGTCCGCTTCCCCCACTCAGTGTGTGTGTGTGTGTGTGTGTGTGTGTGAGAGAGAGAGAGACAGGCACTTGCGCTTCCCTTCTCTCTCCCCCCCCCCCGATCTTCTGCTCACCTCACATTCTTCTCCGACAAGCTGACTGGGCTGGCTTTAAATCGGCTCTCCTCTCCTGCCCTTGCTGCGGCTGGAGATCCCGGGGCTGCCCTGCGCGGCTCCCCGGCCACGTGCGCCTCGGACGGGGCCAGCCCGGGAAAGGGATTTCCTGGCTGCGCTTCTTCCAGGGGGCGGGGTGCCTGGGCCAATCAAGAGCTGAGAGAGAGAGAGAGAGAGAGAGAGAGAGAGAGAGAGAGAGAGAAAGAGAGAAGGGAAGCGCAAGTGCCTCTCTCTGTCTCTGTCTCTGCAAATGGCGGAGGAGGCTGGGAGCCGCAGGAGAAAGCTGAAAGAGCCGCATGCTGCTCCAGAGCCGTGGGTTGCCGACCCGTGTCTTAGGGAGAGGCCCATTGCACTGGATTGCAACTTGCAGTGCTAACTAGAATAACAACACTGAAAAAGTATCAAAATCCAAGGATTCTATCTATTTGTTGTACTCCTTTAAGAAATTATTTTTAGACAGGATTTCACTTCTGAAGAATTCTAAAAACATTTGATGATATCTTGAAAAAAAATGGATGGTTAAAAGTGGTAGAAAGGAAATGTTCAATGAAGCATGTATAGATAATCCTCAATTTATGACCACAATTGGAACTAGAAATCTGGTCATAAGTCACTGCAATTGTAAATGTTTCACATGGACATTTTTTGCTGCAAACCAGCAAAAAAGTTGCAAATCACCTTTATGGAGCTGCAGGATGCTGCAAAGGGTTGTAAAGGCAAATTGAATGCCAACCACAAGAAATGTAGTTATGTGACTGGGGAAGTGGAGAAGACATTCTGTAACAACCTGAACTGCTTTGTCATAAAGCACTTGTGAGGCCATCAAAACTCTGAATGGTCATAAAACAACTGGACATAAATTGAGGACTACCCATATATTGGTAGATGTACATTAAGAATGTCTGTCTATTGGTCCATCCATCCACCCACCCACTCATCCATCCAGATTACATACTTAATTCTGGAACTTCTATTATTGGGTAGGATCCAGATAATTACTCCAATAAGATGTTAACAATAATTCCCTCCCCTTTTATAAGTTATGTACACAAATGGATCCCTATGTTATGCAGAGGCAGCAAGATTTGTACTGTTCAACATTTTCCAGTAATATGAGTAATCTTCATATATTAGATTTATGCATCTCTATCATTTTATGATATGCTAATATTGAATATTATAACCAAGATCATATAGTTGCTAACCAAGCAAATGGGTTTATTGAACTGAATTAACTGTCTAGATTTGACAAACACATTTTGCATAAACTAGCTAAATATTGCTTAAACGGAGTCTATTTAGCTAGATCTCTACATGCAGGTTTCACTGAAATCTGTAATTCTGTGCTCCATTGTAATTGTATAGACAGATAACTAAACTTAGATATTGGCGAGAGATGACACCTGTGATAACAACCTATAGGACTGGAAGCTGTTCATGTGTAACAAATAAACAAGTTAATAGCTTCATATGGAAAATATAGAAATCATACATATTAATGAATTTGTTTTTAAAAAGTAATTCAAATACAATAGCAAAAATAATATGTTAAAATAAAAGAAAGATGTATCTATGTATGCAGTCTTTTTTCAAATGGAAAAGTGATTCTATTTTCTCAAAGTAACATAAGAGACTTTGCACATCTATAGAATGTATTTTTCACCAACACTAACATGCTTGTTACTAGATGCATATCAGAAACAGAATAAACAGCTTAATAAACAGAAAAGACTGAATAGTGTTTATGATTAAAATTCAGAATTATGTATGCAACTGCTTTTAAAGTGCTCCCTGTCCCCAAAAGCTGAAATAGGGCCTGCTATTATCTTTTTCAACTATTTTTAAAATCTGAGATGGTAATAAAGTGCTGAGGGGGATTTATGTCTCAATAGCTAATTTCATGTAGTGGATGTTAGATTGGATGTTAGATTATGAATACTTATTTTTCCATAGTGTGAAAACTGGATGGGTAACTTTGGGTTATTTATTTCTATTCCACCTTTATTATTTTTACAAATAACTTAAAGTGGCAAACATACCGAATACCCCTTTCTCCTCCTATTTTCCCTACAACCACCACCCTGAGGTGGGTTGATCTGAGAGAAAGTGCCTGGCCCAAGGTCACCCAGCTGGCTATCATGGTTAAGGTGGGATTTAAACTGTCTCCCAGTTTCTAGTCGTTGCCTTAACCACTGACTAGAACAAACTGGCTCTCATACCCTTTCTCAGACCTGACCAGCTCACAAGGTTCTTATTGTGTGGAAAATTGGGGCATTATGTATGCTGCCTTGAATTTTACAAAATATAGGCAGTATAAATGTAATAAATAAGCATTATTAATCATATACTTCCTTTTTTTTCTTTAGTTCTTAAGATTTATAATCTGTCTTGGAATTGTAGTTTTGCCATGCACTAAATAAATAAAATTGTAGTTTGGTATTTAATATTTATTTTTTTTAAAAAAATATTTAATTTCATAAAATAAAAAAGTTAAAATACAAAATTACAACAAAAAGGGAAAGATGGGGGAGGGGACAGACAGACAGATAACCTTTATTGTCATTTTTTATTGTGGGCACAATGGCACACATTAAAAATGAAATTTAGTTGCTTATTCTCAGAGTGTACACATACATAACACACTACTAAACATACTATATACAACGTATGTATAGACCTACACTCTTACATATAAATATTAATCACTGTCCATCTTGAATACATAACAGAAGGAAGAAGGAAAAATTTAAAAAGTGACATTAAAAAAAATCAAAAATTAACATTAAAATTACTTCCAACTCTCTCAATACAAGTAGTTATGTAACAAAATAAGCTTTTGTTTTAATTAAGAAAAACTATACAAAAGTATGAAGATATGTACATCAAAAAGCAAATAGCAAAAATATATATCATATCTTAATCTAAATAAACCATCTAAATCATAAATGCATATCAATTCCATTAAAACACATATTATTAAATATTTCTGTAATCAAAATCAATAATACAACATCCTCTACTTTAAATTTAAACAAATTATACAAAAACCTAAGCTAAAAATGTATACTTGTTTAATTCCAATAGTACAGGACATTTCTAAAATTAAAACATTTAATTATCAAATCCAAGGTCAAAACTTACTTTTTTTTAACCAAGCAAAAAGTCCAAAAGTGATTTCCAAGTACAAAGAAAAGCAGTTGAACTATTATCTTTAATTAAGGTAGTCAATTTTGGCATCACTAACTTCACGATCCATTCATCCATTGTGGGAATTTGTACTCTCAGTCTAAAACACCTCACAGAGTTGTTATTGTGGGGAAAATAGGAGGAGGAAGTTGTGTTGGATATGTTCTCTGCCTTGATTTATTTGTAAAAAATAACAAAGATGGGATACAAATAAAATAAACAAATATCCTTTTATTTCCGTGCATATAGAAACCTTGCAGCAGTTATAATAGATAAAAACAAAATCCTGTATTTTCTTTCAGTCTGTTTATCCATCAAACCTAAAAGGAAAACTTCTGGTTTCAAACTTTAAGAATCTTCTGTATTAACAAATATATCTGGTATTAATTGGTAAGTATTTCTTAGCACTTGTAAAAGTTCAGCATAGATCAGGGGTCCCCAACCCCCGGGCGGTGGACCGGTACTGGGCCGTGGCATGCCAGTAACTGATCCGCACAAACAAGGAAAGCCCCATCCGCGGGATGCAGGCAGCACACAAAACCACATACTCTCTGGTCCGCGGAAAAACCTTTCCCCACGGAACTGGTCCCTGATGCCCAAAAGGTTGGGGACCTCTGCCATGGATGATAAAAAGTATCCTCAATCAATTTGTTCATATATTTTCCCATTATTCAAGCATAATTATCACATCCATTTTTTGCTCATTTAACCATACATTCTTTAACATATTCATCTATATTCATCTTCAATAAGGGATTTTATATATTTTAGCAATGTACCATTGTTCAATGTTGGTACATAGATCGATCTCAAAATCAGTTCTTTCATGTGTAAAAGAACTGTCTTTCAAACAGTTAGCATAGGTGAACCATTGATACATAAAATCTTCCTGCTTCAGATTTTCTCTTGTTTTTAAGATAGATTCTCTTTCAACAAATGTTAGTAGCTTGATATAAGTCAAGCAAGTGATTTAACCATCATTTCTCTTCTAAAGAAAGCCTCCTCTGGTGAGAATCACAGAAAAGCTTTCGGATTTTTAATTTACATTTATCCCAAACTCACAATATGGCATGTCTAAAAAACTAATTATTAAAATCTATATTAAACTTAACTTTATCATACCATAAATAGCTGTGCCATCCAAAACTCAAGTGATGACTTCTAGTTCCAATAAATTCTATTTTGAGGGGTCTTGTTGCTCTCTGAGCTTGGTTATTTTTTTACAGACATTTCATTGCCTAAATTAGGTAACATCATCAGTGCTAGTGATAGCACCACTAGCACTGATGAGGTTACCTAATTTGGGTAATGAAAATCTGCAAGAAAACAACCAAGCTCACAGAGCACCAATGACCCCTCATTTCAACCCTGAGCTACAAATATTCTGTTATTGGTAATCTCTTTATCAAGTTATCTTTTGCTGCATCCATACCAAGCAACTTACCTCAGAATATAGTTTTACATTAGATTTATTTAGCATATGGCATATCATACATGGACTAGCAATATATATTAACATTTCACCTAGATTAGTAAAACAAATGAAATATAAATGTTAAAAAGATCTATGTTCAAATACCAATGCTTAGGCTATCTAATCATTGAAGCGTGCCATCGTTTATATTTTTTTAAAAAATCAGATACTGGACCAGTATATGCCCTTAGCTTATAGCTGGTCACAATGTGATTTACAGTTTGACGTGGGGCTCCACAGTCACACTGAGGGGAAGATACTATGCCCCATTTATACAGAGATGCGAATCTTATTCAGGATTGTCCATTGCTGAGGTGGGGTCATTTATGTCTTCCTATATCCGGGCATTCAGCAACTCATTTGGCTTTTCATTGGGAATCGATGTTAAAATTGTAGGGAAGACATTATACAGGTGCCTGTGGTGGTTTCCTGAATTTGAGTCTTCAACCTGATAAATGAGAAAAATCAGCATGCACCGGTAGGAGTGAGTTGTTCATAATTTTTCTGTGTTCTCTCACTAGTGCAGCTTTCCTTCATAAAGCTGGTGATGCTACCGTGTTTTCCCGAAAGTAAACCCTACTCAAAAAGTAAGCCCCAGCTGATTTTCGGGGGTGGGCCTAACATAAGCCTTCCCCTGAAAGTAAGCCCTAGCGCAGTAAGCCCTAGTGAGTTGGCCCAGATCTTCCGTGCAGCCGCCGGAGTGCCCCCAACGCTGGCCTGCCAGGGCCCTTCGCCAGCGGCCGCCAGTGGAACCGACTACCGCCAGCCCGCCCTCTCCGTCCCAGCGCCTGCTTGCTTGTGGCCGCAATGAACCAAACCCTCGGCGAGGCCCGGCCTCTGCCCGCTCTGCCTGCTGGCCCTACTACTGCTGGGACATTTCTCAGCCACGTTGGGTGCTGTGCGGCCAAGTGGATGCCCGTGCTGCTGGCCTCGCAGGGCTCTTTGCCCTCCGGGCCCCACTGCTCTGGGCTGCCCTGCTGGGCTGCTCCTGCCTGGCACAAGGCGAGTCGGTCCAGATCTTCCATGCGATTACCGGAGCAAAAAAAAAAAAGTTCAATCAGACTAACTTCTTGAGATCTCGCGAGAAGTTAGAAAGTCTGATTGAACTTTTCTTTTTGTCCCACAAACACGCAGTGAAGGCTGAGAAGCGAACGGAGAAACGCAATGCAGCTGAAAGGCAGGTTAGTAAAACAATGCTTGGGGAGGCGAGGGCATCTGGGCAGGGGGAAGTGGCAACCTTACCCTGCATGGCTTTGGCAGGTGTCCGACAGGCGGAGGGAAGCAACTCCACCCCCCCCGCCACCTGCTTCGCCTCTTTACTTCATGGTGGCGGTAGCCTCCAGCTGGGCGGAAGGTGATCCGGTGGGAGCAGCCAGTAGAGGCCAAAAGCGCCCAGCTGATACGAGAGGTGCAGCGCCCGCCAGGGCCCGAAGAGCGCCAGGTTCAGCCCTTAGCCCGGTGCTTGCAGCACCAAGTAGGCATGCAGGTGGACGTCACTCATCAGCTCAAAGGCAGAGGCGTGGGTGGCGCAGTCTTACCGGTGGACGCTGGCAAAGGGCCCTGGCAGGCCGGCGGGGAGGTGTGTGCTCCGGCGATCGCACAGAAGATCTGGACCAACTTGTCCAGTGACAGGCTCGGCGCCCTTTCTGCCACCACCCACCACGACCACACCAATACCATACCTGGTCTGCCACCACGCTCTTGCCGAGTTGCTTCTCCACCGCATGCATAGGCCCCGCCCCACCCCTGCGCACTCGCTCGCAGCCTACTGGTGCCAGTACCGGCAAAAAGTAAGCCCTCCCCGAAAGTAAGACCTTCTGCTTATTTCAGAGCTCAAAAGAAAGTAAGACAGGGTCTTACTTTCGGGGAAACATGGTATATGGCTGAGAACAGGAGGTCACGAAATTGGAGTGGTTTTAATACATCTGCATATAATCCTCATAGTGTCATTTGTTTGGCATCTTACTAGTATGACAGCTGTTTAAGCCATACAGTGGAGTAGACTAACCTTAGTGCTGATGAACTGAGGGTGGGAGCTGTAGCTCCCCATTTAATTCCACAAAGTTTCTGGAGTAGTTGTTCCTAGTATTGATTTTTGATGCTATATTCTCTAGGTGTATCTTACCAGAGAGAGTCCTGTCCAATGTTACTCCATGGTACTTTGGATGAGGATTATAGGGGAATAAGTTGTTGTTTAAGCAGACCTTTGGGGCTTTATATGCTAGTTTGTTGTTAAGGTGGAGGCATATAGTTACCATTTGCTGGTGCTGGAAGTCAGCCTCCAGTCAGTGAAGAATTTAAATTAGATTATTAATTAAATTAAATTAATTTAAATTAGATAAACATTTGTATTTAACATTTCAAAATACAGCAATATTTAATCCTTATAGGTAATCCCAAAAAAGTTTAATTCCAATAGTTTAGCCCTACAGAGAAATTATTGAGTCTTGTCACTTGTACTTCTGTAACTGGTTTGATACAGCAACCAAACAGGACAGGTACAGACTTCAACTTATAATTAGACTGCAGAAAAAAACAATTGCAACCAGCCTGCTTTTCATTGATGACACACTGGGTCAGGGCTGAGAAAATATCTATTGATCCCTCACATCCTGGACATATAACTGTTTCAACTCTTTACCTCAGGACACTGCTGCAGAGCATTGCATACCAAAAAAACTAGACACAGACAGTTCTTTCCCTCGTGCCATCACTCTGCTGAACATCTAATTCCTTAGTCTTATGTCTAAGTATGCAGTATGTATAGCTCTCTATTAACAACGAATATTTTTAACTGCCATTTTCCATTTTTGGGTTGGAGAGAGGCTGATTTAAAGCAAATTAAAAGTCTCCGCCGCCGTCTCCCAATTACACTTTTCCCCTTCCCTACCGTTTTTCTTGCAGATACAGGCTTCGCTCCCCCCCCATCAACCGAATGTTAAACCCTTGGTTGCGGTAGGAATTAACCGACTTGCTTGTCCCCGAGTCTGACGTCCTAGACTGAGAACGAGCCAGTTTTTATGCCTAAATCAGGACTACCGCTGTTTCCTGGAGCTCACAATCAACTGGTTTATAGCCTGAAGTCTTAAACAAACTGGCTCTCCCTCCCAAATTCTACAGATCCGTACGCCAAATTTTACTATTCCCATTATAGTAGCTTTCTCGAGAACAAGGTCATCTAAGCTGCTACTTAATACAGCAAAGAAATAAAATAAGAATAGCACTAACAACAGTCATTCCCATTCAGTTTCCTTTAACTATCAAACTTTATAACAAGAAATGACTTTATTTGATATGAATGGCTCAATCCATATAATACCGCCTCTCTTCTCCTCACATGAAATATTGAACTGCTATCAATGCAAAACCGGAAGACTCGCGAGATTACCACCTAGGATTGTTGTATCTCTGATCTAGAGAAATAAGGACACGTTCGGGAAGTTGCCTGTCGAATGTTCCGGTACAGAGGGGAGAAAGACGTGGAAAGTCTCGCGAGTTTTTGTTAATTGCGTTTGGAAAAGGAACAAACCGAACTCTCCAGCTTAGAGATAGGCTCATTGCTTCTTACTTCAGCGCAGTGGCGCACGCGCAGTTGTGCTGGCTGCGCCGGCCGTCTCCCTTCTGTCTCTTTCTGTGTGCGCGGTAGTGAGAGAGAAGCGAACGCAGAGGACGACGGAGACTGTTTGGCAATTGCTCCTTCTCATCCCTTATTCGTTCTCCCGGATACGGAGCGAACCAACGAGCCGGGGGCAGCAGAAGGAGCGGTGGGACACGAAGCGTTCGGGCACGGCCTTGAGGGACCGTTTGGGCATAAGCACCGAGAGGGAGGCGCGCAGGCCTAACTCGGGGCCCAGCCGGGAAATGGGACCGGTTTGTGTCAGGCGAAGAGGCAGCCACCATCCGTGGTTTTAGGAGCTCGTGGAAGCTACAGCTGACGGTCCCAGCCTAAGGAACTGTCTGTCCTTCTATGTGAGGAGACAAGAGGACGGCAGGAGAGACTCGTCCTACGGAGCCGAACCTGGCAAAGGGCCCCAATGGCGATTGCTTCTTTCTCCTCCACCTCTTGGGCGCCTTGACGGATTCTTGTTTGCCGGAGAGAGATCCCGATGCCGAGTACCTCAGAGGCGGCGACGTCCGGAGGCGGGAGCGGTATCCGGGCCTGGGCCGGCGGCTCCGAATCGCCAGCGGCAGAAAAAAAGCGTTTGCATCACCGGAGGCGGAAGCGCTACGCTTCGGCGCAGCAGCCCCCCCAGTTGCCTCCGTCACCTGTGGCGGGCCCGCCGGCACCTTCGCTGCTGTTCCCGCTGCTGCAGCCCTCGCTCTTGCAGCCGCCGCTGCCGCCGCAGTCTCTGCTGTTCCTGGCGGCCACTGGCGGCGCCGCCTCCTCCTGCTGTGGGGAAGGGGGGGAGCGGAAGCGACCGCGAGGCAAGCGGCGATCGGGGACTCGGGCCAAACGGCGGCGCGGCAGATCAGGGGGTGCAGGTGGAGGTAACTCAGGGGCGGCCCTCGCAGCCTCGGAACGGCGCGGGACTGGGGCGGGCTTGGGGCCATTAGTGGAGGGGGCGGCCGAAGAATACGACGACGTAAGCTCCCAATCGGAGGGACCGGTGGGAGGCGGGACGGCTGGGGTAGGGAGCGGCGGCGGGAGTCCGGCGTCCTCCGGTGGCGGCGGGGGCAACCAACAACGCTCAAGCCGCGGTGAGGCGGATCGGAGCATCCGGCGGCCGCGCAGGGAACACCGCAGCAACAGTGGGCGTCGCTCTCGGGAGCGGCACCGGGAACACCACAGGCGGGGGGTGGACAAGGACAAGGCGCCGTTACAGCAGGAGGGGGTGGCCGCGGCTGCCAGGGGGGGAGCTGAGGCCTCCTCTTCTTCATCCAAGTCTCGCAGCCGCCACAATCACAGCGGTGGCCAGGACCGGGATGGCTCCCGGGGCGGCGGCGGCGGCGGCAGCGACGGCCGCAGGAAGGGCTCAGCTGCGTCGCCTAGTAGCAGTCGGAAAGACCGGGAAACTAAAAGCCACCGGAACCGGACGAAAGCAGGCAAAGAGCCTCCCTCAGCTTACAAGGAACCGCCTAAAGCCTACCGGGAGGATAAGACAGAACCCAGGGCCTACAGGCGGCAACGATCGTCCCCTAGTCCTTATCGAGATGACAGCCCAACTAGCCACAGAGCTTCACAAAGCCAACGGAACCGCAAGTCCCCCAGTCCCCGGTCTTCTCTTAGCCCTTATTGGCGTCGGTCACCCAGCTACAGCCGGCACAGTTCTTTCGAGTGTGGTGGGGATGTATCACCGAGTCCTTACAGACGTCGCTCACGCAGCCCTTATAGTCCAGCCATCAGGTAATCATAAGGTTGAAGTTTCTTTAAAAACGCATTATTTCAGGTTATACTCTCAAAATAGAATAATGCGATAATGCGTGTCTTCCAGCTGGTTAATCAAATAGAGACTGAAATGGGGTGAGATGGACGGAACATAAAATAATGTATTTTTGAAAATTGGGCAACTTCTGAAACAGAAAAATTCTGAGTTATTTAGCATCAATCAACCTATTTTACGCATATGAACCATTGATTACAATGATATTAGAAATGGGCATTTTTTAAATATGTTATTCTTGCATTAGCTATTGCAACTAGAAATGGATAGTCTATCTTGGAATTAGGCAGTGTTTGAGGAAATACAGCCTTTACAGTGATGTTCTGGTATAAAAAAATCTTTGCAATTAAATCTCTTCCCAGTTATTGGCTAATACTATAAATTTGCATATTGGAGTATAATTTTCAGGTTAAATTGTGAGTTCTGAATAATCAAGCTCTAGAGCAAAATCAATATTTGAGGAATATTTACACTTAATCAGTTGATTTTACTTGAAAATACAGATTTGAGAATTGTTTCCTAACTACGGTACATTTGAGTTTGTGTATGTATATGGACAAATACTCAAAAGTAAATGTTGTTGGGCTCAATGGGATTTCTAGAAAAAAGTATGCATTTCCTAACTATGCAACTCTGCACATTAGCTTTCAACAAATAAAATGATGCAACACTCTATCACTAAATAAACAGAATTATTGAAAATAAGCAAGCTGATATCCAGCAGCTTAGCTCTAAAAAGAACTACAAGATAAAATAAAAAATAATTGATTACAAAGAGAATTAGATCTCTATTTCTCCATAAATAGCTTACAAAACTGTAAGGGCTATAATATAAATAATATAAAATGAAATAAATTATTATAAAATAATATAAAATTAAATAGTAATTAAAATATAATGAACAAAAAACCCACAGAAGCTTTGTAAAATCATGTTCAACTAGTCAGTTAAGTAACCTAGGAAAATAAAAAAAGGAAGTGGCTTATTTGAATAAAATAAAAAGTAGCAGCAGTTAAATATTTTAAATGCAATTTTTATTTGAAAAGTGATTTTCATTTGTTGGTAATTTATCTTGTTGAGATCCAGGTGCACAGATACAGGCCTTATAAAATGAGGTTAGTATATATAATTTTCATTTGGAGGAGTTGTTTCTTCATGTGTTTTTGCTTTATGCTATAAGTAGTTTTACTTCAAATGTTAGCAGCACTTTGAATTATGTTTGGATAAACTAGCCAGGGAAACTTAGATGATCTAAGTACTAAAATTTTGATTTTTAAGGGTCATATTGGGGTCATCGAACCTTAATTTTATTACAGGATATGGGTTTTTTTTCTTCTATTCAATTGTATTTGATTCTTAGAGACTACATGGACCAATCCTTGCTGTTTTCTTGGCAAGGATTTTCAGTAGTGATTTGCTTTCATCCTAGGACTGAGAGAAACTGACTAGCCTAAAGTCACTGGCTTTGTGCCTAAGGTGGGACATAAAGGTGTCTTTTTCAGAAACCTTAACTACTACTCTAAGCTGACTTGACAGGATAGATAATTATGACTAAAATTTCCCTGTTCAAAAGCATCTCAGTTTCTGAATTTGATGAAAAGTATTCTGCAGATATTCTTGAGCGTCCAATGAGAAATCTGAATACAAAGTACTTGTTTTGATGAAGTATTATGATAGTCTGTCTCTAATTCACTTGAATCTGTTAATGATTCTGAAAATAATTCAAATAGGATTATTTTTGTTAACAAAAAAGCATTTCTTAAAGTGGATTTGATTTAAATTGCTAGTCAGAAAGATTTTAGAATTTTTCCTTTTGACATATAACACTTTTTGGTATTTAAAATCTGAACTGATATTTTTCAGCACTTTGATATTGTTATTTTGTGAGAGTACAGAAAGTTGAGGTAGTTCTCAATTTATGACCACAGTTGATCCCAAAATTTCTGTTGCTAACCAAGACAGTTAAGTGAGTTTTGCCCAATTTACCACTTTTCTTGCACAGTTAAGTGAATCACTGTAATTGTTAGTAACGTGGTTATTAAGCGAATGTGTTCTTCCCCATTGAAGATAATCTTGTCAAGAAGGTTGCAAAAGTTGATTACGTTACCCTAATACAGCGCAACCATCATGAATACATGCCAGCTGCCAAGCATCCAAATTTTGATCACGCAACCATATATATGCTGCAACAGTTAATGTGAAAAACAATTATAAATAACTTTTTTCAGTACTGTTGTAACTTCGAATGGTCACTAGACGAATGTTTGTAAGTTGAGGAGTACCTGGTCTCTTTTGTTCCAGATTAATTTTTAAAATATTATATAGCTATATTGATATATCATATTACAATTATATAAATATTAGTAACCATCAACAGTTCAATTAACTGAGTGAACATTTGGAAACATTTTTCTATGTCCATCACCAGCTTTTAAGCTGAACTGATAATTATTTAGAGTAATTATCCCAAACAAATAATAAATAGAAATTAATAGAAAATATGCATTTGATTTTTGTTTCTTAAAAATAAGCAATTTCAGCCAGGTTAGCACTAGTAACTTATATGTTGTTATAGTTAATGAATACTTTGTATCTTTTTTCAGTATCCTGTGGGAGGGGCAACTTTTCTGCTTTTTTACTTCTTAAATTGCTTTTCAGTTTTGAATCAGTTATTCCAAAGAAAGAAAAAATTCTTCTCAATCAAAAGAAGAAACAATTGTGGTTAATAGTTGAATTAGTTAATACTCAAAATATTTTTAGTTTAAATTAGTGTCTTCTACCAATATGATACAGTTGATATATCATTAGCAAATATATTTTTTAATATCACTCTTTGTGCTGCAGTTGATCATAATTGGTATTATAGAACAATGTAGATGCCCATTTATTGTAAAGCCCTCTTTAACAATCCAGCAATAATCCTGATGCTGAATGTTGACAAGGAAATAAGCTGATTCAGGTTATTATGCATTTTTATAGTTGAATTGTCATTGTTTATATCTCTTCAATTTTAAATTCAGCTTCTCCCAAACCTCAACAGAACCAGAAAGAAAATGATTGCTTCTTTGAACTTTTTTGAAAACCGTAGAGAAGATGTTGGAATAATTATCAGATATCCATATTTTATTTTTTGGGACCAGTATTGAGAATCTTGTCATTCTGACATTTTCCATGATGATCCATTTTTCCTTTTAAGAGTGATTTGAAAAGATCTTTGATAATGTTTTCACTTTATAAACATTATTACCCAAATCATAGAAATCCAAATCATATCTATTCTTGAAAAATCTATGTTTTTCATAAAAATAAATACATTCTTTTCAATAACTATTTTATATCTCTGGCAATCAAAATGCTCCAAATTATCCATTAAATTAAAAAAATGGTTAATTTACCTTCTGTATTTTTAATATTTTTTAAAGGTTCTTTTTGTGGAGAAACTACTCGATTCCGATCCCCCAATTTTCATATGTAAAATCCAATAATTTAGCCATGACCTTTATAAAATCTAGCTGTTTTATCTTCATTTGGGACATAAGTTTCCAATATAAAAATTTTAATATCTGTTTACCATGACATATGTGCCATAATCAACAGTCAGTATAAGTTTTGGATATAGCTGCGGATTTATATACAAAACAACATTTTTTTTCAATTCTGCTGAAATAAATTCTTTCAGATTTTTTTTGACTTAAATATTTTACATTTTTTCCCAAATAAGTGTTTCTTGTTAAACAAATTACATCTTGTTTTAAATTTTTAATGATTATTTTTTTTCAGTTTTGAGAAGATTTTCCCATTTATATTCTACACTGAACATTTATAATTCATGCCAAGATTTTAGAAAAGTAAATGCCTATCGATCTAACTTGAAATCCTCTTTATGTCTTGTATCTACTATCACATTTGCCTGGTCATTTTTGCAGTTGTCACTCTCATTTGTATTTCCTCCAGTTCTATTTTAAAGTTTTTAAAAAGATCTCTTGCTTTCTGCACAGAGATCAAACTTAATCTCTGTTGTTTAAAAGTAAAAATCACCCCTTCTAACGTATCCCATCTAAATCAAACTTTCTTCTGTTTAACTTTGTCTATTCAACCCCCCCCCCCCACCTCTGTTCTTCTGCTTAGTGTTCTAATTGGATATCAAAATGAAGATTTAATTTTAAACCTTAAATCTTTCAATAACAAATCATTTCAAAGCTTATTTCAACTTTTTGGATGAAATCTTAGCTTTGGATGATATTCTGAATCCGTAAGTATTCAGATTTATACAGTTAAAATTTGCTTGAAGTATTCTGAAATATAAACACACATTTAAAATTAGTGACCTCTTGCTGTCATTAAAGGTTTTTGATTAAAAAAAAGCTAGTTAACCAGTAAAAATATTAATGGAATGGCTGTAAAAGGTGTTCATTGTAATTTAGCACTATAACAATATTTACTCATTAAAACTTTATTTTTGTAAGCAGAAAATCAGCAAAATCCAGAAGCAGAAGTCCTTACTCATCAAGACATTCAAGATCTCGTAGTAGACACAGATTGTCAAGATCCAGAAGTCGGCAGTCCAGTATTTCTCCAAGTACTCTGACTCTAAAAAGCAGCCTGGGGGCTGAGCTGAACAAGAACAAAAAAGCCAGGGCAGCAGAGGCAGCTAAAGCCAATGCAAAAGTTTCAAACACCTCTACACCTACTAAGGGAATTGACATAGGAATTGCTGTACAACAAGTGAACAATGTAAAGGAAGTAAAAAAGATAAAAATAGAAAATATATCTTCCCCTTTAAATAGTTCAACCTTGAAAAATGATAAGACAAAAACAAAAGTTTCTATTCAGGAAACTAAAGTGAAAAACAATGTGATTGTAGAGAAAGTGGCTAAACAGAAAGTTTTAGCAGCAAAAGAAAATAAATCAACCCTTGTGAAACCAACAACACAACCTGTTGCAGTAAAAGAGAAGAATAAACCTCATATCCTAACTGCAGCATCTAAGGAGAAAGACTGTAGTGTTGCGCCAATCACTTCCACTCTGCCACCCCTGCCTCTTCCTCCCATGCTGCCTGAAGATAAAGATACAGATTGGTGAGTTGTGAAATATATTTTTTAAAGATGCAATGTCAACCTGCAAATGCCAGATGGGTTTAATGAAATTAAATACTTTTTATTATACTAACATTAACTTCTAATCTTATGTATGCTTAAAAAAGCGTTTGCAGCCAAAATCTTCACCAATCCATTTTGATGGCTACTTAGTAATGTATACAAAGTACATGGATTAGTACTGATGTTCACTGTCTCTTGTATTTTACCAAAAGTCTAGGTTTAACCTTTTCCCTTATGTTTACATAAGTATGATTTTGGAAAAATGTATTAGAACCTGATATTTTGTTTTAGTTAGAAATTTGTCATTTATGCTGACAAAAAACATATTTTTATTTTGCTATAGTTTGCAAGGTAACATTTCAGTAAAAGCAGTGAAAAAAGAAGTGGAGAAGAAATTACGCCATTTGCTTGCAGACTTGCCATTGCCACCTGAGTTACCTGGAGGAGATGATGTATCCCAAAGCCCAGAAGAGAAAAGGATACTAGTGCAATCACATCATAAAAAGAGACCGAAGTATGTGTATTTATTTTTTAATATATAGATCATAATAAATATAAAATACAAAAATCATTTTAAAATTCTTGTTTCAAGGGAATTGATAACTGATTCACTATAGAATTCTGTTAAGATTGCTTTTTTTATTTTGTGCATGAACAAGTAGAAGAATTAGATTTTAAATTATCAATGGACTTGTATGTTCTTTAATAGATACATTCTCTGTACTCTCATTTTTGTCTTGCATCCAGAATTATAGTATTTGGGCAGAAATATACCAATCCATAGATACATCATTATGTAGTGTTTTAAATGCTAAAATAAGATTATGTCTTTGTTGTTCTCTGATTTATATGTTAATTTCAGGTTGTGAAATAGAGTAATTTAAGAATAGTATTTGAATTAAAAAAAACTAGGTGTATTTAAATTTTCTGGTTGGTATTCCAGATCATTCAATTTCCCTATTTTACCTGTAAAAAAAAAAATCTGCTTTATTTTGTTTGAACTGTAGAAATAGGCAATCTTCACAGTATACTATAAACTGTTTTTGAAAAATGCATCCATGGGAAGGGGGGGGGGGTTTAAGGGAAACATGAAACCAAAGCAGCCAATTATGGTAAAATTGTTGCATAAGATTTGTAGTATAGCACTGCAAGAAGGAGGATATAAAATGCTAATTCACTGTATGAATGACTGATATTTTAAAAAATAATTTAATATATAATGGAATATTTACAGAGAGAAATGTACCGAGAAGTACATTTTTAGACAAAAGTATAAACATATTCTTGTGGAACAAAATCTTATTAATTGTTTGGTTAGGATATGTGGACCACGCCATGGTGAAACAAAGCAGAAAGAAATTGACTGGGGGAAACGTTGTGTAGATAAGTTTGATATCATTGGCATTATTGGAGAAGGCACCTATGGGCAAGTTTACAAAGCCAGAGATAAAGATACAGGTAATTTTTAAATTATGATTCACAACAAAAATGCTGATGTTATAAGTAATTGTTGCAGTTTCTACTAGTACATAGTCAGAATGCATACAAGTAGACCTTGACTTATGACCATAATTGAGCCCAAAATTTCTTGCTAAGCGAGACAGTTGTTAAGTGAATTTTACCTCATTTTATGACCTTTCTTGCCACAGTTGTTAAATGAATCACTGCAGTTAAATTAATAACATGGTTATTAATTAAATCTTAACACCCCATTGACTTTGCTTGTCAGAAGGCTGAAAAGCCATCATAAATATGAGTCAGTTTTCAAGCATCTGAATTTTGATCATGTGACTATGGGGATGCTGCAACAGTTATAAATGTATAAAACAGTCATAGGTCATTTTATTGAGTGCCGTTGTCACTAAATGAATTGTAAGTCGAGGACTATCTGTACTTATTCTTTGGAAAACATGTATTGGTGATTTTATGGTTTCTTCATGTGTTCCATTTTCTGTTGGGAAGGGAAATTCATATATATAGTAGGAGGTATTAAGATGAGCATTTGTGCTATTAAAAAGCGGAGACAATTGGTTTGGCAATGCATATACCTCATAAAAATGAATATATTCTGGAATTATGGTTCAGGGTATATCTGGAGACATGAAAGAAGACATGAAAACTGATTTAAGATGTATTAATTCCACTTAGTTAATTCCACTCAGTGCTGACTCCTGGCATTTTTATGGACTACAGGTAGTGCTTAAAGCCATTTGTTTAGTGACTGTTCAGAGTTACAACAGCACTGAAAAAAATGATTTTTCATACAACTGTTGCAGGATTCCCCTGGTCATGTAATCATATTTTGGGTGCTTGGCAGCTGGCATGTATTTATGACAGTTGTTCTATTCTGGGGTCATGTGATCACCAGTTGTAAACTTTTTTGCTGGCTTCCAACAAGCAAAATCATTGGGGGAAGCCAGATTCCTTTAATGACTGCATCATTCACTTAATAACTGCAGTGATTTGCTTAACTGTGGTAAAAAAGGTACATAAGACATAACTCACTTAACAACTGCTTTCTTAGCAATGGAAATTTGGAACTCAGTTGTGGTCATAAACTGAGGATTACCTGTAGTTTCGGCAGCTTACTTGGCAAAATTTTGGAAGGGGTTTGGCATTGTCTCCTCAGGCGGAGAAAAAATGATTTGCCTAAGATCATCAGGTGTGTCATTATATTTAAGGTGAGACTAGAACTCATAGCCTTCTGATTCCTAGCTATTTGACTTAATTATTATACCAAGCTGGCTGTCCAGACTTTTAAAGTTAAGTCAATCTTGATTAATTGATAGAATACTTGATTTGCTGAATCAAATTGAGCTTAGTCGCCTGCATTTTCTGCATTGCATGAGAAAAGTACATCTTTCTTCCTCTGTCCTTACCACTTTCTACAGAGGGATGATTGAAAGTATTGTGTCATATTGCATTACTGCCTGGTTTGGAAGCATTACTGCTTCAGACAGGAAGGCAGTGCAGAAAATGTTGAGGATGGCAGAAAAGATTATTGGCAGTTTACTCCCTTCTCTCCAGGACATAGCATATAAGCATTTCTTGAGCAGGGTCCGCATTCTCTGGGATGCTACACATCGTCTTCCTGACCTGTTTTCCTTGTTACCTTCTGGGAGGAGGCTTCATGGTATCTGAAGCAGAACATCCAGATTCAGTCAAATTTTTGTTCCATACAGTATCAACCTTGTGAATTCTCAAACTTCCTCTTTCCGCTGTGTATTCAAGATGGACAGTGATTAATATTTATATGTATTTATATGTAAGGGTGTAGGTATATACATATGTATGTATACAGCATGTTTATATGTCTTTTATGTATGTGTACACTTTTGAGAACAGGCAGCAGAATTTCATTTTTAATGTGTGCCATAGTAAAATGTGTGCCCACAGTAAAAAATGACAATAAAGGTTATCTTATTTTATAAAATGAAGGCCTTGGTGAACTTCACATTTTGATAAATATAGAGCTTGTAGAGATTTTTAATCCAAAATACTGTAATTTATTAGTTAGCCACAAAGTAGTTTTTTTTATTTCTATATTCTATTCTATATATTTATAATATGAAATTATTTTCTGGATATGTCAGTATTTTAGTTTTTGCTAATAATAGTTTGACTAATATTTTCCTAGGGGAAATGGTGGCATTAAAGAAAGTACGGTTGGATAATGAAAAAGAAGGTTTTCCTATTACAGCTATTAGGGAAATAAAGATTCTTCGACAATTAAATCATCCAAGTATAATCAACATGAAAGAAATAGTGACAGATAAGGAAGATGCTTTAGATTTCAAGAAAGATAAAGGTATGTTCATAAGCATTATTTTGTCAGTACATAATTGTAAAGTAATTTATAATTGTTTCTGGAAAAAGATGGCTGATTTCAAAACACAGCATGTTTTGAATTGTATTGTTTCAATTCTTGTATATAAAAGTAATATGTTAAATGTGTTTAACCATTCCCTGCATTAATTCTGTCTTGCACCATGCTAGAACTTGGAAGACCATGAGTTGTGTTCCACTTAGGCACGCAGGCTGCCTAGATAACTTTGGTCAGTCACTCTCTTTCAACCCACCTTACAAGGTTGTTGTTGAGGAGAAAATAGGAAGATAAAGGAGTATTAGATATGTTTACTGCCTTGAGTTACTTATAAAAATGGGGATAAAATAGATAAATCTCCCTAGTTTCTTTCCATTTTGTTGGCCCTATTTGTTATACATTTTACATGAAGTTCTTGACTTATGAGGAGTTGCTTAGCTACCTTTAAAAGTTATGATACATATCCCCCACCTCTGAAAGCTACTTATGACCAAGCTTGGAAGTTACAGCCACTGCAGTGCCCTTGGATTCATTCACCTTTACCACCAACTGCAGGGATGCTGCAGCAGCCCTTCCACTTGTCTCCCCCCCTGTCCTGCCCTGCTGGGTCCCCAGAAACCTTGAGTCTGCTTCTCACCCCACTGGGTTCCCCACCTTCTGTCATGTATCATTGATTTACCTTTCAAAGATCTCCAGAGCTTGTGTTAGGAAAGACAGGCAGGCATTCTGCCCCTCAGCTTTCCTGGACCTTATGGCTGTATCCTGGAAACAGCTACTATTTTTGGAGTGGTTGCAAGGAATTGTGGCTGCTCTAAACATTGCAACTGCTTCCAGAATGAAACCATGCAACCTAGAAACAGACCAAACTGCTCTGTTTCCTCAGAACACCTCTGGATATTTTTGAAGCATTCCAGAGATCATGTTAGAAAAGCAGAGTAAACTGTGAACGGAGTGATCTTCTTTGCTTTCCTAATGTGAGCTCTGGAGCTCTCCAGAACACTCTGGAGACACATTAGGAAAGTAGAGGTGACTGCAAATAGGGGGTGGGGTGGAAGGGATAGGGCCTGGTGGGATGGGAAGGAATACCAAGGTCTGTGGAGATCCAGTGGTGGTGCTGGGGAGAGGGGGCAAAAACCAGGCCTAAGGCCTGCTGGGTCCCTGAGTGACAGGAAGTAGAGCACAAGTTGCCTTAGGTTTGGGGGATGCCTTGGGAGGCCTGGGACAGGTGGGCCTGGGCTTCTGCCGGGACTTCCAGGGGTTTCCTTATCCCTGAGGCACCCCATATTCTTCTTAATGATCTGTGCAGTTGCTTAATTACTACATCTGGGAGAGCAGATGTGTAGGCCATTAAACGAAGCAATCACATGGTCACCTTGCTTACTGACCATCACAACTTGCAATTGTAATGGGCAGGTTCATTATGACCGTGAGTGGAGGACTAGCTGTATTGAAATATTTCTATCTTACTATGCCAACTGGAAAGGTATTTTAAAAAAAGAAAAAGAATCACAGATACAATAAAACTCCCAAAATTACAATTTATAATAATAATTCATAGTACAAGAAAATGACAGAAAAATGTCAAGTTAGTACATAATAGTAAAAGTTGATATACGAAGAAAAATGATTAATTCATAATTCATAAGGGTTTTTTGCTGCAGTAAAATGTGTTTTAATATTTTAAATAGAGCATAATAGGGCAGCTAGACAAATGGTTGTATACTTAAATTGACATTAAAATATTTCTGGACTTCTTCATAACATGCAAAGAAACTGTGGAATTAAACAAATGACATGATTCTGCCCCTGCTTGGTGTTCTTATCATTATTATTCTGCTTAACTATGGTTCACCTTAGAAGTATAGAAATGCAGTAACAATGATATAGAAACAAATATTAGTTTGTGAATAATGGTACAACTTCTTCTGTTATCACAGTGCTAGGATTTTTAACTCTGGCTTGCAAAATGGCTAGTTTAGATTGCAAGACTAATAAATGACCATGTTAGAATTAATCATGTAACTGAAGATATAATGGTATGCTTAATGGATCTCATTTTTTACGTTATTACTTTTTACTGTGTAGATTTGTCTTTCTGATATAATCCAGAAGTAAGTTAAACAGATTTTTATCATAGGTTTATAAAGTAGCTTGGGATAAGCTTTAGCAGAACTAATTTAAAAATATATTCCAGAAGAATGGAATGGCAAACCATTTTTGTACTGTTGTCGAGAAAACTATGTGGAGTGTCCCTGTAATAATATTTAATGGACAATTTCCTTTTATCCTTCATAATAGATTTCCAAAAGTAAGATAAATTTGACTTTAAAAAATTTCCCCAGAGAAAAAGTAGATACAGAAGATAATCAATATATATATCAATTTATGTATAGTACTTATCAGTAAATTTGTAATCCTACTGATTTTGGAGAAAAAAAACCCATCACCTTCTGAGGTATAAATTATTAAATTTAATAATTATTAAACAAATTCTATAGGCAGCTCAAGAAAAAGTAAATTGAAAAATGCATAAGTATTTAAGTGGTTGAATTAAACTTACTTGTTCAGTACAAATAATCTAAGGAGTTTAGGAAATAAAAAATAATAATAATTATCGCCAGATGGATTAGTAACTGGCTGACCAACCACTCTCAACAAGTCCTTAATGGAACTGTATCTTCAGGCAATGAGATATCTCAAGGCTCTATCTTAAGTCCAGTACTTTTTAATATCTTCATAAACAATTTTGATGAGGGGATAGAAGGGGAACTCATCACATTTGCAGATGACACCAAGCTGGCAGGAATAGCCAACGTTCCACAAGATAAGCTCAAGATACAGAAGACATTTGCACACTGGGTCCTATCTTAACAAAATGAAGTTCAGTGGTGAGAAACGTAAGGTTCTACAATTAGGCAAGTAAAACCAAATGTACAGGTATAGAAAGGTGGTACCTAGCTCAATATAATAACTGAGAGGGATCTAGACGTTCTAGTACAGAGGTCCCCAATCTTTTGGGTGCCAGGGACCGGTTCCGCAGAGAGGTTTTTCCGTGGACCTGAGTGCGTGGTTTTGTGTGCTGCCTGCATCCCGCGGATGGGGCTTTGCTTGTTAGTGCGGACCGGTTGCTGGCATGGTGCGGCCTAGTACTGGTCCAGGGATTGGGGGTTGGGGACCCCTGTTCTAGTAGACAACCACTTAAATTTGAGCCAGTGGTGTGCTGCAGTTGCCAAAAAAACCAAAACAGCCCTAGGGTGCATTAACAAAGGGATTGGATCCAGATTATGTGAAGTGTTAGTACAACTTTATAATGCCTTAATAAGACCACACTTGAAATATTGCATCCAATTTTGATCACCATGATATAAAAAAAAGATATTGAGACTCTAGAAAGAGTGCAGAGAAGAGCAACAAAGATGATTGGGGGCTAGAGGCTAAAATATGAAGAACAGTTGCAGGAATTGGGTATGTCTAGTCTAGTGAAAAGAAGGACCGCGGTAACATGATAGCAGTGTTTCAGTATTTAAGGGGCTGCCACAAAGAAGAGGGGTCAACCTATTTATCAAAGCAGAACAAGAAGCAATGGATGGGAATTAATCAAGGACAGAACCAACCTAGAACTAAGAAGAAATTTCCTGACAGTTAGAACAATTAATCAGTGGAAGGGCTTGCCTTCAGAAGTTGTAGGTGCTCCATCATTGGAGGCTTTTAAGAAGAGATTGGGCAGACATTTGTCTGAAATGTTATAGAGTCTCCTGCTTGGGTAGGGGGTTGAATTAAAAGACTTCCAAGGTCCTTTCCAACTGTTACTCTGTTTCTGTTAACTCTCAAAAGTTATGCCTTGAAAAAATAGTGTCATTTTAAAGGCTCTGTGGATGTGGAAAAGAGAATTGCTTCACTATTATGGCTAATATTTAAATACAAGCGTCTAGTTCTTCATGGCCATTTGTTCTGATTTTGTAAACAGCTGCAGATAGAATGCTCTATTTATCTTGAATATGTAGGGTATGGTCTGTTGGATATGTAATGCATGCTATTGTCCATCCGTGTTTAGTACATAATTCAAGTTATTTGGAAAAATGGATCAATTTACCCCCATCCCTTAATCTCATGAGATTCCCGCTTGTCTGTTGCGGTGAGATACTGAAATATGCATATTTAATTAAATATGAAATAGTTGACATTTGCAATAAACAAAATAACATTTCCCCTGAAAAATATTGGCATATGCATTTGTGTGATATCATTATGTCAGTGTTTTCCTCTTGCAACCATGACTGCTGATTTTTTCCATATTTTCCCTTACCACAAAAAAGTATTTTTTAAAGAATTCAAAGAAAATAATAAAACAGAAAAAACTTTAAAAAAATAAATAAATTGTCATAAGAAACCTATGTATAAAATGTCCCTTGTAGTAGTCTCTGAAATTAGGTGGAGATATTCAGAGGTCAGCAACCAAACTTTGGCAGTTCAGTTACTATTTGTTTTTGTTCATTGTGAAATTAAGCATTCAGTAAATTCAATATATCCATCTTAGATAAAGCAAACAATTTTTACCTGAAGATGCTTCAGAAATGAAAAACGTAAGATAAAATTTCATCCATGGTCCTTTAGTGATATTCCTGTTATACATCTAAGTAGCTCTCAACTGAAGATATAAAAATATAACTGAGAGCTAGTTTGGTATCAGGCTAGAAATCAGGAGGTTGTGGGTCTCATCTGCCTGGGGGACTTTAGGCTGCACACTCTCTCTCAGCCCAACTCAATTCATAGGATGATTGTTGGGAAAATAGGAGGAAGGAATATTAGATATGTTTGCCATCTTGAGTTATTTATAAAAATAATAAAAGCAGGCTAAAACATATTTTTAAAAAGTGCCATCCATGGCCATAATAAGGTTTTCCATTTCTGCGATAAATGAATCCATTAATAAACGTATATGCTATTAAAAGAACGCTCCAAACTTAATAGATATGAATTCCAGAGGCTTAAGTTCCTGAACAGTTTCAAGGGATGCAGGAGTGCACAAGAGATAATATACAAACAGCAAGCATGTATCTAAGAAAGGAATATATGAACAGTACTGCATTCCCGGCACACACTTTGTTTTATTCATATCTAATCTATCCCTGTGTCTAGATTTTTAATATTCTATGCTATGGTTCTCTTGTATTTAAGTAAAAGAATTATTTTGCTGAAGTGAAGCAAAAATATAATCAACTTTTTAATCTCACTATAAAAAAACTTCCCACCTTTTCCATGATGTAAACATAAACATAGCAGTATTTATTTATTTGAACATACTAATACTATGATTTTAGAGATTTTACAAATTATAGGTTAAGATTGGAATAATATATCTTTAGCCCTTTGAACCCAAGCCAGAAGACTGAAACATTACTGATTTTGCTTATGGAAGGGTTTGAATATTTTCTATATGAATTAAACTGAAATGTCATTCTGTAATTTTTCTTGTTTTAAGTAGTAAGTCAGACTTCTGCCCATGAAGTCTTGAGTGGAAACAGTGAATCAGGAAAATGAGGGTTAAGTGATCTAATTAATAGTATTAATTAATAGTATTAACAATGGGGATTAAAGTTATATCACAAAAATCAAATGCACACTTTAACTTCAAATGAAATCAGGGTAGATTTGATTTAAATCAAGTCAATTTAAGCCACAATTTAAATCATGATTTAAATCATTAGTAAAAAGGCTTGATTTAAATCAACTCGATTTAAATCATAATTTTTAAAGAGCAACTGTCATCTCTGTCCTGCAGCGGCTCCTCCTATGACCCGCTGTTGACTCACCGACAGTCCCATTCACTTTAATGGAACGGCTGGTGATGTGGAGTGATATAACAAGGTGAGGGACGTGGTGGGCAGCAGGTGAGTGGATGCCTGCTAACAGGCGCTGCCATAATGGGTCTGAAATGACAGGTGCTCTTTAAATGTAAGGACTCATTCTTGCTAGTAGTTAGAATCTTTAATAATATTATTTGCAAACAAAATGAAGGTTTCCTATTTAGAATAATAAGCTGTCAGGTTAGTAAAACAGCGATGTCAGAACCAATTTTAGGTTAATAGGTTAAATCACACATAGTTGGAGAACTACTCAAATTCTTTTATTTAATTAAAACAATAACATATTACATATTCTTGTATTTGCTTAAACATCAATGTTTAGTAACTGAAGTGCATAAACAAAATATTTTTGAAAAACAACAAAAGAACTTAAACTGAATAGATCAGTTGGGTCCACATTAAAAAAAAACTTCAAACATGGTCTTCTGCAACTCACTCATTTTCATCTTCGTTCTCTTGTTTGTTCATGATCTGGAAAAGAAAAACAAGCTTTCCTGCTTTATCAGGCCCCAGACGATTTCTCAATTTAGAGTGAACAAGTCCAAAGGAAGAGAATATTCTTTCAACGCCAGCAGAAGAGGCCATTGCGGTTAAAAGTGAAATCATTACTTCAACACTTTCTGAATCCAAGTACTTAAGTGACTTCCACCAGTTCACTGATGAAACTTTCTTTAAAACCTCCATCAGCAAACATATATTTCTTGAATGGTTCCCCCTTAGCTCTGAAGCTCATTATAGTTGGCACTAGAGATGGATGATTGCTGGATACCCATGTCATGGCTAACTCCTCTTCTTCAGCACTTAAGGTTTGACCCTGGTACCGGATATTGACAGTGTTTGCGAGAAAATGAGCTGGAGACGGTGCTTGTCCCATTCACTTTTTTCAATCTTGTAATTTTTGCTTGTCAGTGTGTAGTTCTGTTTTTAAGTGCTCACTCAGTTCTTTCCAAATTTCAACAGCATCAGCAATAAAACAACTATTTTTCTGGATTTTGTTTAAAGCTTCAGAAACTAGTTTCAGGATGCTCAGCATATGTTCAACATTTCTCTTAAGCCCAATGTTGAGGATTTTGGCTGTGATAGTGCCATCTATTTTTTCTCGTTTTTGCTCACAAACGGTCATCAGAATAGGCCAGTTTTTTTATATATTGTTCAAAACAGTCCACTACAGAATTCCATCGAACATCTTGTGGGAGCGTTAGCTTGGTTGCACCCATTATTTTCAGAGCTGATGCTGCAAAATGATTGTTACAGACGTTTTTAGCAATTTCAACAACATTACTCTTTATTTCTGGGACACAGAAATCTTTGGCTAGGAGGTGCATCAAATGAGTGCTACTACCATATGTTATTAGCGTGGTAGTTTCTTCATGTTGTTCTGAATATCTTCTCATTTTGACACATTTGCAGCATTGTCTGTGACCAAACTGTGTATTTGACATTTGATTTTTTTCCCGCATGTTATGGTAACTTTTGCTGCTACTTCTTCTAAGTATGCTGAAGTATCAATTGTTTCTGCAAGGAATACATTCCCTTCTTCTGTTGTTATACAAGCACATATAATAGGATCATTGTGGACATTACTCCACCCATCAAGACTTAGCTTAACAATTTTACCTTCTAGACTTGTTGCACATTACATAATTTCTTCATCATATACTTTATCCAGCAGTTTCCCTGCAACATCTAATCTACTTGATGGGCTGTATCCTAGTCTCAGTGACTGAATCATATTCACAAAGTGTGGGTTTTCAAGCAGACAGAAAGAAGAGTTTGTTGCATAAACAAACCGAGCAATTTTTTCATCAATTAACTCCTTTTCTAATTTGCTGGTTTTTATCACAAACTTATCTATGGTGGTGGTTCCAGATGGTTTCTTTCTTTTAGGCGATATATTGCGGATATGTGTAAATGATGTGACTGATGCACTATCCTGGAGACATAACTCTGAAACTTCAGAACAAGAGGATGTCGATTTAGAAAGTGTATAGTTTCCAGAATCTTTTATGTTGACGATGGTTTCACCTAAACAAAAAAGTCTGTTATTTTATTACATAAACCATGTATGCTTACTGTGAATTTCTCATTGTATTCTCACACAGTACAGCCTAAAAAGGAATATTTGCATATTTCAACTCATTTCTTTTTTTGGCAACTGTATAAAAATGCAGTGCCAGGTAGTAACAATAGCAGATATATATTATTGCTTTAGCATAACAATATCTCATGGCAGTCTAAAAATATGGTGAAATAAAAACAGTTTACCAATCTGAAGGTCCTGCCTCTTCAGACATGGTCCTTTCATCACAGCACTTCTCGTGATGTTGTTTCATTCGGGCCACCAGGCCTTGCATCTTTGCTTGCATTTTGCACGCATATCTGCTTTACCCGTAGGTAGAAGAACTTCATTAAAATATTCCCAAACTGGGTCTCTTTTATGGCCTGCTGCCATTTTGCTCCTCAGGGGAGGAATAAAGCACTTCAAGCTATGTGCAGAAAGATCACAAGGTTTATAAGCTGCTTAGAAGGTTTCATTTTCATTTTTACTGCTTGCCCTTCCTCCTCACATTTAGAGCCTGGCACAGATGCATTTCTCTTCAAACAATCATACCGTTTAGTGTACATAGATTTGCAAAACAATGGGATAAAGGAATATTCCTGAACTTTGTTTTATGATTTATCTCGTGGTTACTGTGACATTGTGTGAATGCATCAATGCAGTGCATGTTATCTCAGTTTGCAGAGCTTGGATTCATTGGATGAGTTTACCAAAAATGTAAATATTGCAAAATATACAGCCTCATGCTACATAACTAAGCTCCATTTCATGCTGAATAAACTAAATTATTAATGTATCTTAAATAGAAAACTATCTTTAGATAGATTTTTACTCCAAATCATTTTATTAAAATAAATTTGATAAAAATAAAAAAAATCTGATTTAAATAAAAAACCTCTGATTTTTTGGGTGTTTTTTTTTTTTAAATCATTGATTATTATGCACCCTGAATGAAATACTAATATATTGACAGTGTAGGGTAGCAAAATTCTTGTCCAATTCCTTGATATTTTTCAGTATAAGAGATGAGAAGTTTGTCTTTTTGAAAAGGCAGGGCAGTCTGCATCTGCTTTTCTGTTTTGATAATTTACAGACTTTTTTTATCATTGTGAAGAAACTGTTACATTAACTTGCAGATACTCTGGGGCATTTCTGCAATCCTGCAATTTGGAAAATTTTACTGACAGTTATCAATATAAGAGAAAGTGTTATTGTTATTTTTTTATGTTTTCATCTTATATGAATTCCTTTATGCAATCCTCTTGGAATTAATAGTTCAAGAATGGAAAAACATGGAGAAACTGATGCTTGGTTATTAATTAACAAAGATACTCGATGGTTTTCAGTATATACATGTGGATGTATTTAGATAAAATAGAGTCACCATGAAATTGCTTTTATTTAGATTTTTCATAGCTCTTGTTAAAGAAATTGTGAATTAGAGATTGCATACATATTGTAAAATTATGAGAGGTTTTTGCCTGTGACATATTAATATTGCATTTTAACAGGTCACAAATAATTTCTTTGTTATTCCAAACTCTTAAATGATTGGATCTTGATAGTTTTGGGCATGAGAAAACAAGTCATGAATGTATGTTTCCTTTATCGCTCCATTACTTCTGACTGCATTTCCAATATCCTGGAATTGATTATTTTCCCCCTTTTCCCTATCCCAATTAAAGAGATTCACTGATCTATGATATTAAAAAGTTTGTTAAAAATTGGAAAGCAGTTGGAAATCAAAGGTTTTTTTTAAAAAAAACTTTAGACGTTTTAACAATAGTAAAAGATAATGCAAGTATCCATAAAAGCTCTGATGCAACTGAAAGCTTTTTGTCTTTCCTTATCTCCTAGCAGTCAAACCCAAACGTTGACTCCTATCTTGTGGTTTCCTCATGAGAGGAGGCAATCTCTCAACCTCTCCTTATCTGGAGCAGTTCAGATCTTTTTGAACAAGAGTGTTTGTTCAAAAAAAACCTATTCAAAAACATTCAAAATGTTTTACATATATCTACTTTTTATTAACTGTAATTTGTTATGCTATCTGTGCTAATATACTTGTTTCATACCAGTCAAAATATAATCAGTGGAATTGAGTGTCTTGTGTGTTGTATGTTTCAAATACAAAAAAGTCAGAGTGTTTCAAGTATTCTATCATAGGAAATCTGTGTGTGTTTAAATAATTTTGGTTAAAATTAATTGTATTTTATTTTCCAGACCCAGAACAGTTGTTAATTAAGAATGGAAGTGAAAGCTTCCAGTTGCCTCCTCTTGGCCATCTGGAAGGAGGAGGATAGGACTGTGCAAACCTGAAGTTTGCTATGGCTTGTTTCTTTTTCATACACATGTTTACAACAGAGTACTCTGAAGTTGGAATACAATCTTGATTGTGCCTCCCAGATCTGTTTAATGGAAATAGAAAAGAAAATAAAAGGTGCAAAATACATGTAGTGGACTATCTTAAGTGAGTTTCTTAAGTATGTATTTGCTGATTTACTGTCTGGAAGAACTTATTCTGACTATTTTACTATTTTGATGAAATTCTTGGGTTTGTCAAAATACAGTAGCGTACACTGAAAGCATATGTTGTTAGGTTGGGCTTATGCATCTGTTTTTGATTAAATGAAAGATTGGCAAGGAGCAAGGAATTGTAAATATTTGTTTGTTTGTTTATTTATTGTTGCAATAGCAATAGCACTTAAGACTTACATAGCGCTTTACAGCCTTCTCTAGGCAGTTTACAGAGTCAGCATATTGCCCCCAACAATCTGGGTCCTCATTTTACCAACCTCGGAAGGATGGAAGCCTGAGTCAACCTTGAGCCGGTCAGGATCGAATCCCTGGAGTGAGCAGTGAGTTAGCCTGCAATACTGCATTCTAACCACTGTGCCACCACGGCTCTATGCATTGATACATATACATTGTATTTAGTATATGGCATCTATAGTCGTCATGCAGTCACTGATATACAAATTTAAGTAAAGCATTAAGATACAGATACAGGTAATCCTTGACTTATGACCACAATTGAGCCCAAAATTTCTGTTGTTAAGTAAGACACTTGTTAAGTGAGTTTTGCCCCATTTTACAACCTTTCGTGCCTCGGATGTTAAATGAATCACTGCAGTTGATAAGTTAGTAACTTGGTTGTTAAGTGAATTGGCTTCCCCATTGACTTTGCTTGTCAGAAGGTCGCAAAAAGGGGATCACATGACAGTCATAAATATGAACCAGTTGCCAAGTATCCGAATATAAATCATGGGGATGCTGCAAAGGTAACTGAAGAATGGTCATAAGTCACTTTTTCAGTGCTGTTGTAACTTTCAACAGTCACTAAATGAACTGAGGACTACCTGTACATATACACGATATGTGGATAATACAGTATAGGAGATAAAATATTAAATTAAGATATAAGGTAAATTCATAGACTTATCTTTCATAAAATAGGAGAAGAGAGTGATGTTTTCAGATGACTTAGTATTTGTCCCCCAAACATTTCTCTTTAAAATAATGTGTGGTGATGGTACAGACAGGAGTGGGGAGAATCTTGGATCTTTCTTGATACATTTTTATGAAGAAAGCAGTTAATCCTAGTTCCTAATATTGTTTGGATTGATTGAACTATTTTTGACTAAAATGTCCGGAATTTAAAATTACAGAACCTGTAATTACAGATTTTGAGTTTTTATTCAAACTTGAAAAGAATCCTTAATGTCATATATCTTTTTATTTTCATATTGCAATAAGGACTGTTCTCCAGATCTTGATAAATTCCAAGATGGAAAGTGGGCTGGAGAGGAGGGGGTATAAGGGTAGAATTTATTCTTGTTTAACCAAGGGATAATGATAAAATTCAGAATTATTTTTCTGGAACTTGAACATATAAATGGTGATGCTGCAATAGCTGCTCTGAAATGAGAAAAATCTTATGTTGTTTAAGTAAAACTTGAAGTGGAGTTTTTTTCAATTTAGTGAATGATTGCTTTATCCTCACATGGGGGCAGAAGATTGATACTGTCTGAAGAGAAACTGGATTACCTATTTTTATGGTAAAATAATATAGTTAGTATTTTAATTTACAAACTGATAGATCTAAAATTGAAAGCTATATTTTAGAGAATGTTTACCTCAGTCCATTAGCTATCCCCAACTATGTAAGCTACTCTGTCTCTTAAATATAAAGGATATAATGCGATACTGTTGAAAGAGCCATTTAGTAATATTTTATGATTAGACACTATGGCCGATTTTCTAAGGTAACCACTGAGTCAATATTTCATAATCTGCTGCATTGGGTATTATGCTAGGATTTGTAGTAAGTTTGGATACACTCTTTTCCTGATGGCCGTATAAGATGACTTGGATGAAACAGCATACTTTATTTGGAGACATCTCCACTGAAATCTTTAATAAAGGTGTTAAATATTGTTAAATTTGTTCTATAGTTAAAGCCAATAACTTTAAATGTAATAGTTGTGCAGTTTGTTTTTCAGAGACTGTAAAGGAAAGGCTACTTAGTTTACTATCTTGCTATTGCTCTGTATGTATCTATGTGTGTATAAATAGAGGTGGTTCTCAACTTATGATCACAATTGAACCCAGAATTTTTGTTGCTAAGCAAGACAATTGTTAAGTGAATTTTGCCTTATTTTATAATCTTTCTTGTCACAGTTGTTAAGTGAATCACTGCGTTTGTTAAGTTAATAACATGGTTGTTAAGTGAATCTAGCATCTGACTTTGCTTGTCAGACAGCAAGGTGGAAAAGGTGATCACCTGATCTCAGAACACTGCAACTATCATAAATGTGAGTCAGTTGCCAAGCATCCAAATTTTGACCACGTGACCATGGGCATGCTGTTATAACTTTGAATAGTTACTAAATTAACTGTTGTAAGTTGAGGACTACCTATACACATAAATATTATTCTATTTGATATTATTTTCCAGGTAGTCCTTGGGTTTTGATGGCAGTTGGGACCAGAATGTACATTCAAAATGTAATGTCATGTGACTGTATTGCTTACTGAGAGAAGTCCCAGTTGCCACCTCATTAAGTATGAAGAGGCAAGAGTCCTAGGCAAAGTGCACCAGGCACACACACTGGAATGGAGGGGAATGCATGGATGCCACTTACAGTTGCTATGAAATATGGGTGGGTTGGGGGATCACAGGCAAGTTGAATATGTGATTCTGGGATCTCATACTCTGTAACAGGCTCCTTAGGAATAAAAATGGCAAAAGCAACTTACAGGAACAACTTGCAGCCTTTCTGCCACCTTTCCTTTTGACTTTGCTTGTGGGAATCCAGCAGGGAAGATTACAAATGATGATCATGTGATTGTGGGGCAATGCAATCGTAAGTCTGGTTGCCAAGTGCCCAAATTGTGATCCCATAAACACGGGAGTATTGTGATAGGCAGAATTTTGAGGACTGGTCATAAGTACTACTGGCTCAGTCTCTTTGTTAACTTTAGATAGTCACTGAATAAGTGGTTGTAATTCAAGGATCACTTGTATTTTCCTTGTTACTTTATCTCAGTTTTCAATCCATCTTAGAAATACTTATTTTTCTTTTCTTTTTAATTTTATCATTTTGTTGTGATTTTATAAATAAATTCTTAAATCAGAATATATTTGTATTGTTTTCCTATAATATTTAAGATGATCGATGAGATAAGGATATTTAAAAATTACATGTCCTCTCTTTTCCTACAAAGTATTCAGGGAAATTACGTTGCATATATATTTAAAAAGTGGTAATATGTGCATGAATTCTGATAGCTAAGCTATCGTCTGAATAAACAGTGACATTCTTTAAATAAAACTAGATATATAAATTATCTTAATTTCTTCCAGGTGCTTTCTACCTTGTATTTGAATATATGGATCATGATCTCATGGGGCTTCTGGAATCTGGCTTGGTTCATTTTGATGAAAATCATATTAAATCTTTCATGAGGCAATTGATGGAAGGCTTAGATTACTGCCATAAGAAGAATTTCTTACATCGAGATATTAAATGTTCTAACATCTTACTAAACAACAGGTAACCATCCAGTTTTTAAAAAATATATTTCCAAAATTTAGAAATGAAACAAAATGTAGTTTGTAAATTCATTTTCAAATACAGTAATAACATTTTATTGGCACATGTAGTGCAGTTTTTTATTAAATCTGCTGGAAATACTGAAAATTATTAATATTGACTTCAGCATTTCATTTATTTGAATGCATAACTAATATGAATCTAGAGTTCATTCTAGGCGTACTTATATTTGGAATAGATATATTGAAAGCAGTGAGTTTATCTAAGTAAGTCATGATTAAACAATCAGAATACCTTTAGGCTAAATCCAACCCATAAGACTTCTACAGAAGCCCTCTGCTTTAATTTTAAGATTAGAGATGATAGGTATCTTCCATAGGATCAATAAATTATGAAAAAAATAAGACATTTCCCATGTGTACTGAATCGCTGCATTTGAGTAGTAGGATTGTGTTTTTCATTTCTCAAGGAACCTTTTTTTTCCACTTGTACATAGTGGTACATGCACATAGAGCTAGATTAATGACATACCATATATATATATATATATATTGAAAATACCTTATAGTCTCCCAGTGTTCACAGTAGGATGCTAAAGTACCATTCCTGGTGTTGTTCAGCAATACCTATTCTGGTAGGGACTGTTGAGAGTTGGATTTAACTAGTTTACCATCCGTGTAAATTCTATAGTAATTTTTAGAAACTCTTTTCTGCTCTACTATGAATATTTATTATATTTGTATTTTATGTGATTTTAAAATATTGTTTTAGGTATATAGCAGTTTGAGAACTAGTTAAAAAGTGGCATGTAGTAGGTGTTAATTGCAGCATTAAGTTATAGAAATCAATGGATATTTAATCTTATAACATTACAGTAAAATGTTTTTAAGTATTAAAATGATTTATTACTTTTTAATACTTTATTTTTCTTATTTTTGACTGCATGTTTGTAGCATCTAAATCATGAGAACAGAACTCATGAGTAAAACTTAGGTTTTGAATTTTATGCATGAGGACTGTACTGCAAAGAGTTTTGTGCGGGTCCAAGGCAAAAAGAAAATCCCTTAAAATTGAATTAAATATAATTACTATGGATATTATTCAATTGTACATCAAACAAAATTTACTGTTTCCACTAGAGGGCAGATCAAGCTTGCAGATTTTGGTCTTGCTCGCCTGTACAGCTCTGAAGAGAGGTAAGTTTAATATTAATCTAAAACTATGTGTCTCTGTTTTGGAAGTATTCTGAAAATATCTCATAAACAAAACTTTAAAATGTAATAAAAGATGCTGAATTAAAAAAAATTCTTCCGTGACCTTTAAGGATGTGGTTATACTTATTTTAATGTTTTCTAATCTGAATTAAAATTTAACATTTAATTTAAACATTTTAATTTTAAGTTGGTTTACACCAGATTAGCTTCAAACTTATCTTATACTTAAGGTAGCTAATTTCAATCAATTTAAATTAGCAAACATTAATTTATAGTTCTTTTTTATAGGATTTTTTTTTTCATAATATGAAAAGGAAGCAAGAACAACATGAGTTATTTCAAAGTAGTTTCTTTATTGCTGCTTGCCTGTAGACATAAATTTTGCCAGACTAAAATACTTATCTCATAACTATTAAATACCAAAGCTTTCATACTTTTTAGCTGGAAAAGAGTCCCGCCTTCCTGCGACTGGCATGTGTTCCACCACAGTGATATCTTTATTCAATATTATCTAAAGTGTATTGCACAGTTTTGTTTAATTTATTGTAATGGCTTTGCACAATAATTTAAAAATATATACCTTTTTGGTAATAGTACTTCAGATGCAGTGTAAAAATCTGAATACAACTGGAAACATGAATCTTTGATTCTTGTAGAAATATAAATGGAGATAATTAGTTGGTAGCACCAGTGCATTAACTCAATCGCCTAGTTATCATGAAGATACAGGTAGTCCTTGTTTAGTGACTGCCTTGGACTGTGACCTTTTACAGTTGTGACAGTGATGAAAAAGTAACTTTGGAACCAATGCCTGCATTAATGACAAATGCAGTATCTCTCTTAATTATGAGTTTTCCATTACAACCAGTTAGTACCTGTTGTCCTGTGCCTAATCTCTTTTGTTTTTCCTTTACTCCACTCTCACAGAGTGGGGAGATTACCTAAAGAAGCTATCATTTCCTGAGCTGTTTTTCTCTGCAGTGCAGCACATCCCTAAAAGATGCTAATGGCAAGTTAACTAGCTCAGCTTTGTGACCTTATTTAGTTGGTTAGAACAAAACCAATTTCATACCAAGGAGTGTTTTTTTTTTGCTCCTAAGGCAAACAGTCTGCACCAAAACCGTCAGTTCTGCGTATATTCCTCATAATTTGCCTGTTTACTCTCTTGCAATCCCTTCATCTCTAATAAATATAAATAAGCATAAAATCTCTTCTTGCTAATTATGCCAGTGCCAGCGTGATAATTCCAAAGGTCAGGGGAGTGCTGTAAGATTTGCTCTTTTACTCTGCTTCCTTGTGAGTCTAGTTCTGGAAATCTTCCCTGCTGTTTGGGTTCATTTGGCTGTTTGGGTTCATATCCTTCTGATTCTCTAAAGGAAAAAAAAGCTCAAAATTGTAAGCACAATAGTGATTATGTTATTTTTCACTTAGTGATTGATTTGCTTAGCAAGCAAGTTGTGAGTCCCAGTTGCAGTTTCTAAATGAGGACTGTAGTAAAAATCTTTCTGCATTGCACCACTGTACTAAATGTACTACATTCTATTGTGTAATGGAATATTTTTCTATGCATCATAATATAAGTCTATTTAGGTGCAGTCTTCTACATAAGATACCATGTGCTAAGAGAGAAACAGTGGCAAACCCTTGAAGAATAGGGGCTCATTATAATATAGTGGTAGCTTCATTTGTATTTCCTAAACTTGCTGTTGATCTCAATGGTGTCAGGCTATCCTACAGTCATTGTTGGATAGTCATTGTTGAAGTAAAATATGACTAAAATATGACTAACAGTCTGACTGATTTTGTACATAGCATAGGATGCCATATTGGCTTTTGCTTTGGGCAGCAAAGCCCCGATCTTAGTTTGAAAGGAAACCTGATCAACAGCAGTGACATCCAGTGACATACTAAGACATCATTTTCTGAGATCAGAATTACTCTTCCATGGAAACTGATTAAGGAAATAATACCAATCATAGACCATTCAATTACTTTGTGTAAAAATGTAATTGTATTTCAAGAAAACACTATTCTTTTTTTTAAATTCTTTTTTATTGAGCTTTTATCCTTGTAAGTCACCCAGACTCACAGAATGAGTTGGGTGGCCATATACATTTTCTTAAATCAATCAAATAAATATAAAGAGGAAAATGGTGAATACTGAAGTAATCAATGCCTTATGGAAATAACTTCAAGAATCTGGCTGAAGATAGTCATTACAAATACCTCGGTATTCTTCAAGCTGACAGTATTAAAGCACACTGAAGTCATGAAGGCCAGAAATGAATATAACAATGAGAACGAGGAAGATTTTAAAGTTCAAACTCATAGGAGGAAATACCATCAAGGTGATTAACATCCGGGCAATTGCAATATATATGCAGATGGAATAGTGAACTAGATTCATACAGAACAAAAAAACCCTGGAAAATAATGACAATGAATCATGCCCTTTGTCGATGCGGTGATGTTGACAGATTCAGCTTTCCAGGAAAAATAAGTGCACATGGAATGTTGTAAGTACACTAGGCAGATGAAGAAGAGTAAAGGGCATTGGAAGAATATCTGAAGGACAGTGAAGAAGATGCACTGAAGCTAGTACACCAGCTAGTATACTGCTGAGGCCAAACTGGCCTAAAGGAAAGACAAAATGAGTAGAAAATAGCCATGGCAAGGCAAAGTATTACACAGCCATTATAGAAAAAAAAATAGGCATAGCAGATAACAACACATGACAATGGCTAAGAATAGGGGGGGGGGGAAGATGGGGTAATTCTGGCCGCACAAAATGAAACCTTAAGAACAAATGCATACAAAGCCAGAATTGAGTAGACGGCCACAGACAGCAAATGAAGCCTCTGCACAGAAATGGAAGAAACAGTGAACTATCTAGTTTGCTGTTGCAAGAAGATCATAGGCTGATTAAAAACAGACAGAAAATAAGAAAGACAAAAAAATTTGGATAGTGGTCATGGAGACAATAGAAGAGAAAGAACCGGGGGGGGGGGGGGACACAAAGTACAAAAGTCTGTAAATAGAAGTAGAACAACTGGCAAAAGAAAGCAAAGGTAGTACCAATAGTAATAGGCGCCCTGGATGTCATCCCAAAATAACTGAAGCATCACTTGAACACCATCAGCATTGACAAAGTTACCATTGGCCAGTTGCAAAAGGCAAATTTATGTGGATCAGCTAACATCCTTTGACAGTACCTTTAACACCCTAAAACATCAACACCTAGCCATCCCAGGTCCTTGGGAAGGACTCAATAGGTGGATAAAAATGCCAAGTCCAGTATAAACATCTGGCTGACTGTGTGATTAACTATAATACATTTACTTCATGTCAAACTGTCAATTACTTCATGTCAAACTGTTGAACAAAAATCTAAAATACATAAAAGTCTTGAAGCATTGATGCAAGTTAAAAATTGGAACTTTTGACTTGTACAGAAAACAAAAAGTGAATATCAAAATAATTTAATGAGATGATGAACAAAATTCTGGCAAGCAAAAGTATTACTTGTAATGTAACTTACATTACATCTACAAAAGATCATGGGGAAAGTAGATAAAGATAAATCCTGACAATGACTTAGAACTGGAAGATTTAAAAAGAAACTGAAGGCTTTGAATATGTTTGCTCAAAAACAAGTTTTTCAAATTAATGTTGTCAAGGCCAGAATTGAAAAATTGTCAAATGGCTCAAAGTACAAATTGTGTAGTAGGCAATAGATGCAGTAGAAGAAGATGCAGATCCAGCTCACATGATCTGTGATCACAGTTATAATAAATGACATAAGATAGTGCCAAAATTATTTACTGGAACATCTGCAAAAATTATCATGTGCCAGTAATGAAAAATTGGTGGGAAAATATAATTGAAAAAGTACTTGAAAATAGCAAGTTAAAATATTGTGGGATTTCAGAATACAGACTGGTATGTTATCTGGCTCATAACATATCAGATATAACTATGGTTGAAAAGAAGAAACTGATAATAAAAGAACAAAGGACAAAAAATTGGAGAAGATCACAAAAGTATCAAGATCTGAAAATCAAAACGGAAAGCTTATGGCATAAATGGGCTGTGGTAGTCCTAATGTTTATTGGCTTGCTGGGTGGCGTACCAAGAAATCTTGGATGGTACTTAAGAGAATTTACGCATTGACATTTAAGTATTCAATCTGTCAGTTACAAAACATTATACTGTTTGGATCTTGCCATATATTACGACATCCTAAGTTCTCGTGAAGAATTTGATTCATATAAAGATCAACACAAGCTAAAAAAAATGGTTGCTTTTATTTCATGCTGTTGTGTAGAAAATAATAATAAAATGTATATTCCACTTGACTCCCAACAGCTCAGTACCAATTTAGGAAGATAAATTTTGGGAAAGAAATCTGTAATTCTATTGAAAAGTAAGCTTGAAGACTATAGGATGATTTAATTCATTTTGATAACATGGTTTGGAAAAATGTTTAATGGGAAATTTTGTTTGAATACAAATGCAAAAATATTCTCTTTTTTTCCCAGTCGCCCATATACCAACAAAGTTATCACTTTATGGTACCGTCCCCCTGAACTTCTGCTAGGAGAGGAACGATACACACCTGCCATTGATGTTTGGAGCTGTGGGTGAGGCATTTTTTGCTAATGAACTTTATGCAGCAAAGTAATTTGGAAAAAGGTACAGATCATGTGATATGTTTTAAGGGTACATTTGAACCAGAGACCAGGATACATTACACCGTAGCAGCAATTGTTTTATTGACAGTGCTGGAGATTATCTCTAGATTGTCCTAAAAATGAGTGCAGTCCCTGTTTATACTTATGCACATAAAATGTGACTGGATACAACAGCAGTACCATGTTTCCCCGAAAATTAGCCCTAGCATGATTTTTACGCGTGCGCTTAATATAAGCGCTACCCCCAAAATAAGCCCTAGTTAAGACTCCGCCCATTCTGTCCCACTGTCTAGTTGCGCAAGGTGGTGGGGTGGAGCTGCCCCATGCCCCTGCACCTGTTTACCTGGGGGCCCATGCAGCCAGGCCCCCCCCCAGTTCCCGGAGGAGAAGTAGAGCAGGGCCTTGAGGCGATAGCAGCTGCACTGGCTCTACACCTGCCGCCCACTGTGCTTCTTCAGGGGGATGTTAGCCTTGAGCCACACCATATTCAGGTTGGCGTTGGTACCCGGCACCAGTGCTCGGGAGTGGCTGCCAAGAAGACAGCGGACAGCCCCATGTAGCTATTGGGAATGATGCTGGTGCTGAGCAGAAAGAAGATGAGGCTCTGGAAGGGGCCCCACTCACCTAGGACGGCGATGGCTTCGTCATAGTTGAACATAACTGGTGACAGGCAGGCAGGGTGAATGCAGAATGGGGAAGGCAAGAGGAAGGGGCCGGCAGCATCACAGCCTCCCAAGAGATCAAGATCAACTGGGCATGGGAGATGTTAGTTAGGAGCAAAATTCTGATTCAGTCCCCGCATAGCCCAAAATTTGTAGGGGGACTTCAAAGCTGCTTTGCAAGGCAGATGTGGGTGTTTTAAGGGCCGACAGGCAGGCAGGGCGAATGGTGAATGGGCTCGGCTGCCATGGAACGGCCATGGCCCGAGACATCACTCTCTCTAGCTGTTGTGGTCCGTCGTCTGCCAGCAGAGCTAGCAGCAGAGGAGGAGGAGGAGGGGGAGCCTGGGTCAACTTTGGAAACTTTGGAAGGCTGTCTGCGTCCAGGCGGAGAGGTAGCTGTCTTTGGGGCCTGAGCTGAGTGAGGGGGAGGAACAGATGGGTGTATGTTTAGAGAGGAGAGGATAGCAATGGAAGGCAATAAGCTGGCTCTCAGGAAAAAGAAGACGTAGATGCTAGCCAGCCCCTCCCTGGCTGGGAAATAAATAATAGGGGTTTAGGAGTGGCTTGTTGTCACAGAAAACCGTTCGTTTTCCAGGGTACATCAATCAAGTCGGATTCCTTTGCCAGAACCAGGTTTGTCGGGACTACTTGCTTTGTATTTGAGGTGCCAATTGAGTCTCCTTGCTGGGAACTAATAGGTAGTGAATTTTCCTCAGCCAGTGTGAACAGGGACTGTTTCTGCTTGGCTTAATCCTTGAAAGACTTTCTATCTGGAGTTCTCAAGTGAACAGAGACTGTTCTTGCCCTATGTCAGAAGGGGGACTATTTCTTTTTGATTTTGTCTACCCAATGTGAACCCTGTTTACTTGTGAGTAAGCAGTTTCTCATTACTTGCGAAGGCTGGGTCAGAACACTAGCACATGCAACAGTTCCTGCTGGCCTGGGCGAAGGAAGGCCAGAAGAAAACCCAGCCGGCTGCCGGCTGTAAGTGGGAAGAAGCAGGGGCCGCTTCAGAAGGCTGCTTGTGGGTGTGGTTTGTATACAAAGGGCTAGAGTGCCACACTTGGCCCGCCGAAAACCCTGGGCTGCGGCTCTGCAAGTTCCTATGGGGAAGAAAGGGAATCACCTTTTTTAAAAAAAATAAATTTGGTGAACCACCTTTGCCCGATCTGCCCCTCTGCCTCTGTACCATTTAGCCCTGGATTTCTAAGAGGCAAGGTAGGTGGCGAGGCGTGGGAGGCCTGGCTGAGGGGGCCCTGAGGTAAGCGGGTGCCTGGGGCAGCTCCCCCACACCTGCCTCACCTTGTGGCGATGGTGCACCGCACCACGCGGCCCGTGCCACAAGCGTCTGTGAGCAGCCACAGAAGTGGGCCAGCGGCGACGCACGTGCCTGCCGAACGGGGCTGTTGGTCTGCCACTGCAAGGCAAGGCAGGTGTTGGGATGTGGGAGGTCCGGCTGCGTGGGCCCTGAGCTAAGCGGGTGTGGGGCGCCTGGGGCAGCTCCACCTCCTCCCTCACCTGCCTCGCCTCGGGACGGTGGCACTGGCGCGGAACACTACACGGCCCCTGCCATGAGCAGCTACAAGCAGCCGCAGAAGTGGGCTGGTTGTGGCCACGCGGGCTCCTGCTGGACGGGGCTGTTGGTGTCACCGCCACGAGGCAAGGCAGGTGTCGGGGGAAAAAATAAGACATTCCCCCAAAATAAGACCTAATGCATCTTTTGGAGGAAAACAAATATAAGACCGGGTCTTATTTTCAAGGAAACATGGTATGTGCCTAATGGAGTTAAATGAGGCCATTAGAGTATACTTACAATGCAGTGAAACAGGACTACAAATAAAGTAGGGTTTTCAGAGATTTCAAAATATTTTCTGAATATAGTTTTTTTAGGAGTTGCTTCTGTTTTTCTCGAACTTTTGGCTTTCTAAGCTGAGAGTAGTTTTTCTGGGAAAGTGTTATTAAGGGTAATTGCATAATTTGATACCATAAAGCTGAGCAGTGTTTCGTTTCCCTGGGAAAATGTATTTGGGTTAGGGACTTTTAGTTTGGACCCATAGTTTCCTAGAATTATTTGCTCTGTTTTTGTAGATGTATCCTGGGTGAACTTTTTACTAAAAAGCCAATATTTCAAGCAAATCAGGAACTTGCTCAGCTGGAACTGATAAGGTCAGTATATCCTAGGTCTCTGAAAAATGTACTTTTCGGCAAATAGTCTCCAATTATTTCTCCCAATCCAGTTAAAATATATTACTTGCCATATTTTACAAAAATAAAAAGAACTACACAAACAAATGATTGTTTAAAAAGTGAGGAACTAGAGTTGCAACACACTGTGATTATAGATTTCAACTCAGAAAATTTAATGGTGCTTTTAAAGTACTTACAATTTTTGTCTTCTTTCTATCACAGTACTTTTTAATGAAAAGAAAATACTGTAGCCAACGATCTATAGTTTTATTAGGCAAACAGAAATTCTTTACTGGTGGGATATTCTTATAATTTAATGTTAATTTGATCTTTTTAAGTATCTCTAATTGTGTAGATTTGAGTGGCATTGTTTTAATTAAATCCATGTTTGATTCAATAACCTTTGTGGTACTTGTTCATTTTATGACATATATTGTTTTTACATAGCCGCATATGTGGGAGTCCTTGTCCTGCAGTATGGCCTGATGTTATAAAATTGGCGTATTTCAATACCATGAAACCAAAGAAGCAGTATCGTCGAAGACTGAGGGAAGAGTTTGCTTTGTAAGAATTTAACTATTTAAATATAATACGTTTTCTCTCCTATTCTTGAATTTATTCTGTTCTTTATGATCTTTGTATTCTGTATCTATGTAGTATCGAAGCAGAATTTATAAACATTAAAAGGTATTCCTGCCTTTATTGACAGCCCTATAAAGTAGACTAGATCAGGAAACCCCCAGAAAGTGTGGAACTAACTTTTATCGAGATAGGCTATAGTAATACAATCTTTCACTTCTGCTTGTTTTTTACGTTCCCTTTCATCCAGTCTGAGCCTTTTCCCAAGCCTACTCAGACATTAAGGAATGGTTTTGCCTTTATTTTATGTGGGCTGTGAATATTTACTTTAAACCATTTTCTTAGGTCTCTATACATATTATATGATTCAAAAACAATTTTGAAAAATGGTCTTTATTTAGTTAAGTTAATATTCTCTGAGACAAACACTATTTTATGTGTGTTATGTATGCTTCCCAGAGTAACTTGTGAGATGGGTAGCCATATCAATTTGATAAATAAATAAGGATATTTTAATGAATGTAACAGGAAAATAATCTTTGAAATCAGCCGTTTAGTTATCTGTATTTACTTACCTACATAATTCCATCATTTGTTACACACTTCTTTCAATGATGAATGAGCATCTTAAAGCCACTGCAAAAACTCCATATCCTATCTCTCCAATCTCTAGTCTTTTCTGCCTCTGAGTAAAAAAATGCTAATAAAAATATTCCTTCAATATTGAGAAAATATGACATTTGCAATTGCTTCTTGGGTGGCTCATGAGATTGGAGCAAAATATCGTAACAAAATTTCCTTCTTTTACTTCTGAACTCTTTAATGGATGTTTTGGGTGTTGGTGACAGATTCCAAGAAATCTATGTGATCATTTAAATGTAAATATCATTTACATCCCCCAAAATGGTAACCATGAATTTTCTGGTCCAAATTTGGGTTTTGAATTTATTCCTCATGAGTGAAGTTCTATATGATACTGCTTTGACTAACAATGTGTTTCTGGATCATAATTATGAACCCTTATTTGATCTGCTGTTACAGTGTTGTAAAGAATTTGAAATTCCTGATATTTATTCTTAATAGAATGGTAATAGTTGCTGGCAAATCTCAGTTCTTATGGCATTCATCTCTGCCATTAAGCATGAAAAGAACCTATCTTGCATAATCTTCTTTTTAAAAAAAATGTTTTATTGATTTTTTACAATAACAATCCTTAGTGCCTGGCGTACAGCGTGTTGTCTTGTTTCATAATTTTTTTAAAAAACACAATCAATTTTTATACTTCCATAATTAGTATATGGATTAATAGTATATTTCTTTGATCTTCTCTTCTCCCAATAATATTCTCCTTCTTTAACCTTAAACAAATATAATTTTTAATATTTTCAAAGCATAAATGATTAAATATGAACATTTTCTTCCATGTTTGTACCAACAATAATAGCGTCCATATGTGACATTTTTTTTCTTATCAACTTGTGTTATTTTTATAAAAATCATCTTACTGGTTCACCATATATCCTATTTTCATAAATCTTGTTTCAGCTTAATTTCTCCTTAATATTCAAACAATTCTTATCAGTCATAATTTTCTCAGTATTTAACATCTAAATATCCAAATTTTCCATTTAAATACATCATCCCAATGTTTTCATATTTCATATGTTATAAAAATACTATACTGCTTATCTATCTTATGACATCTGCCTATAACATCTTTTCTGATCGGTTTATATTTCATTTATATTTGTAAAAGTTAATTTGTAAAATCACTATATATCCTTTTTTTCAAAGTTCTTATTTAAGCTTAATTTCCCCTCAATATTTCAATCATTCCTTAATCCTAATTCTCTTCAAACTTAATTTATTTTTGAAATTCAAACTTTTCATTCACATACATCATCCCAATATTTTTACATTTTATATATTATCAAAAGTACTATGCTACTTATATATCTTATCCCTCTTATTATAGCCAAAGTTTTCTGTTCATTTAACCGTATTCAAAAAAGTGTTTGCTTGTGTAATACTCCCATCTGGTAGGGTGAATCAAATCTCTTGAATCTGTCTCTAGCCTTCTTCTTTTGCCAAATAGCTTTCTAAATTGATATTTTCGGCTTGCCAGGAAGTTCTTGCATTTTTGTAAGTGTTGTTGTGAGTGGAGAAGACACGAGTACATAAAATATATGCTTTTTGTCTCCCAAACAATGATTCTCCTGGCAGTGTCCATTTTGTTAAGTCTTCTTTCTTATCCTCAGGTTTATTTTGACGTTTTAATGAATAAGGTATCTTTTCCATTTTTGTTGTTGATGTCCAATTCTTGTAAGTTTTTTCCTGTTTGTATTAAATTATAATTCTCTTCATTTGTAGCTTTGCTGATTAAGTCATTTTTTTCCTAGTTTATGTTCTATTATCTGATTTGTTTGTTCATTCTTTACCATCATTTTCTAGGTATTTTTTGATTGTGAGTTTAGATTAGAAATGCGCTCATTTATGTCAACAAAGTTGTGTTTAGTCTCCTCATGGTTTAAGGCTATTGTCATTTGTATCTGTCGTAACATTACATAAATTTTCTCTTGGAGAGTATTTGTCTTGTCTTGAAATGTTGCTTCTGGAGGTCTTTGATATTCCAGGCTGAGTCCTTCAGGTATTAAATGTGGTTTTCCGTCATTTTTTGATAAGTATGCCATATTCATGTTGTCTCCCCCTTTCAAATAATCCGTCATCAGTACCATAGTCTCTGTAATTAGCCTTGTCAAACCAGCCAAAACTCAAAATCCAAACAGTCCAGTTTTGTATAGTTCTTTATATATAGTTTTGATAATCCACTGTATTTCCAATTGTCAAGGCTTCAGTAAAATCAATGTTTTGTAACAATTCTTTCATTCAGGGGTTGTCAACCAGTCAAAATTGCAGTTCAGTATATTTAACCACCTTGAATCCTTCCTGTAAATTCCCCCCTAAAAGATTAGTCAAAAATCAAAATTGTTCTTTTTCTGTAAACAATTCTTGAGTTTAGACAAGTATTTCTTTTCCTTCAGACACTTTCTAATCTTATATCTGGCCCAGTATGTATTCTTTTTTTTGTTCCCAGCAGCTATCTTCTTAAAGGGAACAGATTTTTATTTGTTTCTGGGTGTTGTTGTTAATGTGCTGTATTCTAATTCTCCACTAGGTGTCAGTAGTTGTTTGTTTTCCAGTTTTTTCAGGCAAGAAATTATTCTTATTGTTTTTTTTATAATTTCATCGAAATCCTTTAGAATATAATCTTAGCAGTTTTTTTTAGTTTCTAGATTTAGCCAGACTGTAGTATTTTAAATTTGATTTCAGTATGTTTTTTTCCCCCTTAAAAGTTAATTCACCGTTTCCGTCTATGGGGGAGTGGGGGGTGTAGTCCCCTCCCCTCACTTTCGGAGGTTTTCTTCGGGGATCTTTCCCAGGGACTTGCAGAGTAGAAGAGAGAAGATCGATACTCTCACCAGTTCCAAGCACGCTGTTCACTGTTGTTCTGGCTCATGCTCTTGGACTTAGGCTGCAAGTAGCTTGGGCTAGACGCTGATGTGCAGCTAGCCTTTCCCTTGTCAGGTCAAGAGGGCTTCCCCCAGATCGAATGGAACGACCGCTGTCGTTCCATGATCAACGGAGCACCCCTCTTTGCCGCCTCTCCGGGGCGACTTCAGACCCATTTAGGGTCCCCTGGCAGGACGAAATCAGCTGTGGTATGTGGAGCTCTGCAATCCCGCGGCCGTGCGCTATGGTGCAAAACCCAGAAGTCTATCTTGTATAATCTTCTGATAGTGAAGAAATCAATAACATGACCCATGTATTCCTGTGAAATGTCATGTTTGAGAGCAATTCCCCTTTTGAGTGTCTGCTGATTGTTCATCAGTTCATCTACATTTCTCATATGAAATTCATTAATTGTTCAGTTCAAGCAAATCACTTGCCCAGTATACCATTTTTACATTTTTACTTTTTTTTGGTCCATAGTTATCTATGGCAGGGCTTTTCAACCTTTTCACCGATTGTACCACTTTTAGGATATGGCAATATTCGAGTACCACCTAGCAAGGTGTCAAAAAAAAACCCTGTTCAAAGTTGCAATTGCACTGAAATGACTTATGACCATTGCAGCATGCCCAGGGTCATGTGATTTATATTTGGATGCTTGGCAACTGATTCATATTTATGATGGTCACAGTGTCCCAGGGTCATGTGATCCCCTTTTGCAACCTTTTGACAAGTAAAGTCAATGGCAGGGCTGCTGGTGGCCAAGTGCTAAGGCGGGACTTCCCTCCTTCCCTGCCTCCCTCTTTCTCATGCCTACCTCCTTCTGAAAGAAGAATTTGAAACACACACACACCCCAATATTTTTTCTCTTCCATATATTCATCAAACAAGGAAAAGCCTCCAGAAAGAGAAAAGACAAACTGCTGAGTGAACTAGCTTAAAAAGGCACATTCCCCTTTAAGAATTAGCTACTGGCTAGAAAGAAAAGTAAGGAAGAAAAAAAATGTAAGTATTGGCTGCCGGCTAAGGCAGCCTCCCCAAATGGCTCCATTCATAAGTAAAGGAATCTACAGGCAAAATCCATTCAGGAGAAAAATACTTCAAAATCCCTTGCAGCAAAACTTACAGCTAACAATAGCAGAGCAATACAAGCTAACAGGAGACATCAGCCATCAGCCAAATAGAAATTGCCAAACACTCCTTAACACAAAGCCCACATTGCACAAATCCTAGAACTTCAAAGTCACAAAAGCACATAAGAATCCTTCCACTCTCCATCTCCCTCCCTCCCTCCTCACCTCCAGCCATTGCTGCCTTTTTTCATTCCTCTTGGAGGGCAACCCCTCCCCCACCCTCCTTCAACTTCTTTCCCTTCGGTGCTGCTAGAACTGACTCCGCCTCCTCCCAAGGCTGCTGCTTTTTTTCTCTCCCTCTCCCGCCCAAACTGCCTCTTTTTATAGCCTCTCCTGTCTCCGCCCCCCTCCTCCTCCTTTCTCATGGGGGAGAGTGAGCCAGAACTGAGCCTGGGCCCTTTGTCTCTCCCCAGCCACTGCAGCTGCAGAGGACTCTCTCACTGTAAGTCCTTGCTGCGCTGGCTCATTCCCTCCCCCACTACACTTGGCTAGGCAGGGCTGCGTACCACCTGCCACTTGTTAATGTACCACAAGTGATCTATGGCATTGTATAGATAACTTGTATTCTTATAGTATAGCATTAAAACTGAACATATTAGTTTATGTGAAAAAGATGTCAGATATCTTGAGCTCTCATCATAACATTTTTTTGTATTAATGTAACAATATAACTTTCTTTAAATGCTAAGTCTGAAAGAGAGGACAAATTTTAATGTCTTTGAATAAACATTACTTTGTTTTCTTGACTTCCATTTATTTATTTTTTTACAGTATTCCTGCAGCTGCACTAGATCTCTTTGATTACATGCTTGCTCTTGATCCCAGCAAACGCTGCACAGCAGAACAGGCACTTCAGTGTGAATTTCTGAGGGATGTGGACCCTTCAAAAATGCCTCCACCAGAGTAAGTGTTTTTTAGTTGAGTTTATTTTCTACAAAATAAAATTCATTTCTACTAGCAGAAGTCAGATGCTACATATATAGTCATTTTTGTCACACATTGGATCAAAGTTTACTACATATTATGACTGCATTGTATGAGCATACTGTTGAAATTGCATTTATTAATTTCCTAAAGACTTTACAGTACCAACAACCATAGAACTGAGCCTAGTGAAGGAGTAAGCATCTCAGTGGGTTCACTTCAACATATCACATGAACTTAGCAGCAAAAATATATCTGGGAAATATTTCAAACTTTATCTGAAAAAGTCTACCACCCAGCAGTGGTCTGTAATATGCATTCTCTACCCAAGGCACACCTTTGTATTTGTCAGCCTTCTTAAAAAATATAATTCACACAACAATTTTAAACTCTTTAATGTCTCAGTAACAAAGGATTTAGAAACAGCAATAAGTTTAGCTAACTGACAAGTAGCAGTCTTTTTGTTTTTGCCCACATATTTTATTTAACTGAAAATGATGGAATCATCAAAATTTGGTTTTGGAGTGGTGGAATTAGTTTCCTTCATCTTATACAACTAGGCTAGTTTTATGAGCCCCACTTATAGTCAAGCACTTTATTTTCTCTGCTCTTCAAGGATGTGCTCAAGTTTCTCCCATTTGCTTTGAGCAACTTAGTGACAGTGATTGAGTGCCTATTTTGCATGGTTGGAAAAAAAAGATGAGATTTTATGATGAGATAATACACACACATCATTTAGTGGAATTAGTGGAATCCCTTTTCCTAATTTCCTGAAAATAATAGCTAGTAGGTAGAAAAGTGTCAGACAGTGATCAGGTGCCGGGGTAATTAGTTCTTTTTGATCCAGAGACAATGAACACTTCAGAAAGTAAGGGTTTTTTAAGCCTTATTATTAGCTAAAAGCATACAGAGTCAAAAGCATAACCTAAAAAGCCTACATATTAAGTCTTTTATAGCTCCTTAATAATAAGAGTAGAAGTACCTTCAGGATGTCAATTTCCATAGTTCTTAGTACTAAGTTCTGTTCATAAGCTGCAACAAACAACAATAACCTTACAGTTGTGACCAAATCCTGTTTTGGTCTGTCAGCTGGCTGATAGGTTGACATGCCTCTCTTCTTTCCAGATAATGGCTTCATAGTTGGCTCTTTTAAATTTTGATATCAAGGTCCTTGTAACTATTCTGTGCTGAATAACTGTAATTTCTTTTCTTGATAGTCTTCCTTTATGGCAAGATTGCCATGAACTGTGGAGTAAGAAACGTAGAAGACAAAAGCAAATGGGCATGACTGATGATGCAGCTAAAGTTCCAAGAAAGGATTTATCTTTGGGGATGGATGATAGCAGAGCCAACACCCCCCAGGGTTTGCAGACCTCTTCACAAATGAAGATGCAGAGCAACTCTAATATAGCCCTTGGTATTTTTTTCATTTTTTTAATCAAATATAAGGTAGTCCTCATTTAATGACTGCTTGCTTAGTGACTATTTGAAGTTACAATGGATCCGCCAAAAGATACTTATGACAGAGTTCTGACGTTCTGTTGGCAGCATCCCACTGCAGTTATGTGATCACATTTTGGATGCTTGGTAACTGATTTCGCCTTTGCAGCATTTCGTGGTCACATGACACAATCTGTGACAATTTTTGCCATTTTTGCCGGAAGCTGGCCTTTTCAGTCAGTTTCTGGGAAAAAAATACTCATAGAATTCATTGACTCACTTAACAACAACTACAAAAAAATGTTCTAAAACTGGTCGATTACATGAATACATCAACTTATGACCATTATATGTTACGATGTAAATTCCAGGCTCCCTTATGGTCATAAATAGAAAACTACCTGTAACTTCAAGTTGGACATTATTTTTTTCTAGGAGAAGTCATTTAGACCAAAAGAAGCACTGGAAAAGAAATAAATTAGATAAAGCACAAAATGATCCAAAGATCTGGCTTTCAAAACTTAGAAGTTGGCCTAAAGATTAATTAGTATATACTATAAAATATTTGTCTGATTTATGTGATACTTTTTATAATAGGAATCCTATTTTATATAAATGCCTGAACTGGACTTTTTTTCTTCTTTTTTCCTGTCAATTACTTCTCCACTTTATTTTATTTCTATCCTAGATTTCATTTCCCAGTGCAATTAATTACTATTTCATCTTGCTACTTTATAGTAAAAGGAAGGAGAATATGTGATGAGATAGATTGCTTGATAAATGGAAATTAATGTTTAAATAGGTAACTTTATTTTAGAGGCAAGTAATATTAAGCACTAGTTATTATTTCAATTAATGTACATTTATTTATGCTTGCTTGCTCCTTTTCTTTGCATAATACTATCAGTACGCCCTTCTTTCCTTGGCCTTTCTTTTGCTTTCCTTCCCTTTATATTTTTTTAGCTGGTACTGTTGATATTGTATTTTCCACATTATCTCCCATCTCAGAATATTTGTGCCTGGAATATATTTTCCAGGTAAAATCCAAATCTGGCTGTTCTTTGCATAGGTTTGCCCACCTGCAAATAATATATTTTGACTTGAAATTAGAGAAATCCTTTTATTTTTTTCCTCAATAGTTGTGATGCTGGAAAAGAATCCATTAATTGCTGTTCCTAAGACATTATCAAAATAGGTTATTTTAGGTATGTTGCTGTATCTTCCCATTCTTAAAAATGAATCCCCAAAATAAAGAATTGTAGCATCTATTTCTTAGGGTTGTCCATAACATTTCAGATTCAAAATACATTCAAAATAACCATTTAATAATTTTAAAAATATCCCAGAAGTGATTCTGCCTCAGAATAGCTATTTCAATTTTATATCATTTTTATTAGTTTATCATAATATAAAATATAAAGGAAAATGAAAATAATGGGAAACTAGGAGAGTTAAAAAGGAAGAGGAGAAAGTGTAGGGCAGTGGTGGCGAACCTATGGCATGCGTGCCACAGGTGGCACGCAGAGCCCTCTCTGTGGGCGCGCGCGCCGTCGCCCCAGTCCTAGGCCTTCAGCTGGGTTTTATAAAACCTTTTCGCTTTAGGCCTCCGCCACCGTGTGCAAAAAAAAAAAGGTTCAATCAATCAATCAATTTCAACTTCTCGCAGGAAAAAAAAAGATCTCGCAAAGTTGGAATTGATTGATTGAACTTTTTAGTCCCACCCAGTCTGCTGTTACCACTGCAGCCACGCCCACCCAATGGGCCATGCCCACCCAATGGCCACGCCCACCCGGCACCCGACGATACATAAGTGGGTTTTGGATTGCAGTTTGGGCACTCTGTCTCTAAAAGGTTCGCCATCACTGGTGTAGGGTAAAAGGGAAAAAAAGAAAGAAAAGCATTGACTTCCAATGTTTTTTAACACAATAGAAAATAGTAACATTAAAGCCTCAACTTGTTACTTTTACACAGTAATATATATTAGCCACTTCTATAATAACAAACCTATCTTCTCCTTCTTGTGCCATATCCGTTATCGGACGTTGGCGGTCATGTTGGCGATCCTGTTTTTATCAGCAGCCGCACAAAAAAGTGCTGCTGAGTTTTGTTCAAACCACTCCCTTAGATTTTGAAGCCATGATCTTCTTCTTCTGCCTGGACCTTGTTTGCCTTCAATCTTTCCCTGGAGGATTAAATGGAATATGCTGTATTTTTCTGGGTGTTGCATCACATGTCCGAAATATTCTAACTTTCGTTTTTTAATTGTTTTGATGATTTCCCTTGGCTTTCCCAGGTGGCTTATCACCTCCTCATTTCTTATCTTGTCAACCCAGCTTATACGTAACAGCCGCCTGTAAATCCACATTTCAAATGCTTCTAGTCTCTTCAGGTGGCCTTCTGTCAGAGACCAACTCTCTACTCCATAAAGCAGGATAGAAAAAATATAACATCTGACAAGCCTGATTTTCAACCTTAGGCTTATGTCGTGACTGCAGAAGACCTTTTTCATTTTGAAGAATGCTGTTCGAGCTTTCTCTATCCTTGTCTTTACCTCAGTGGTCATGTCCCAGCTTTCATGTAAATTAGAACCGAGGTGCGTGATCCTTTCAACTTTCTAATGGTATTCCTTCCGAATTGGTGGTAAATTAACCTATCTAATCAATAAAATCCTAAATTAAAGTTTCATTTTTTCCATCTCAAGCACACAATCCAGAAGCAGTTTCTAAATAGAAACAAAGTTAAATTGTTCTTTTCTTTAATTATAACAATCAGTTTAGCCATCTCTGCTTTTTTCCTGTTATGGGAAGTAATAAATAGTTCTATTTACACTTATTAATCTTCGTAGATTATCATCATTTATAGTAACAAAATTCACTATGCTCTTTCAAATTCTTTAACCATAATGGGAAAACGTATTTTTGTATCTATTTTGAAACTCCAAACTCTTCTTTAAAAATATTTCTAAAGTCATTGAAGTCTAGTACATCTTTTTTAAACTTTTTTTTAACATGCATACTTTAAAATACACTTTCAATAATATTTTAGAAACTTTCAAAATTACTCAAACATTTCAAGAGAAAGTAAGAAAAACCCCATTTTCAAACCCACCATATAAACACAAAACTATAGATTAGAATTTTCGATTACATATATCACATCGGTAAAAATCCATCCTAACTCCTGTTAGGTTTACGTAACTCCCCCCAATTTGCCCTCATAGAATAAAATCTTTTTCTTCTCTGAGATGTCTATCAAGTAATATAAACTTCACTTTTTCTCAAGAGATTCTCAACTGAGTATCCATGAAGAAAAAGTCCCAAACTTGTTCTCTTGAGGATTGTAGATTGGAACTCTTTTTTCAATTGTGCTGAAGGTTTGTATTTATACCTTTGGTGTCACGTTTATATTCCAAAATTACAGTTAAGTCAAATACTTGTGGAATTGCTTCAGTGGTTTGGTAACTTTCTACACATAATTGCACCTCTTCTTGAATTTGTTTATCTTGCTCTTCTTTTGTAACATCCTTAGAACATAGTTGATTTATATTGTTTTATTTAAATACTTCTCACAACTCTGGCAGTCTGATACATTCAATGTTTCTTGGTTTCGTTCATCTTCTATTTCTTTAATTCCCTCTTATGGTCAAAGGGTAGAATTTTTATAAATCAACTGTTATTTCCTGGCCAATCAGGAAAGATTGGGATTTCAGCTATCCACAACAAAACAGACCAAAGCTACAGATTACATAAAAATGATAAAATAATACCACAACTTTTTAGATTCTTAGGGTTCTCTATCAAAAGTTAAAAGAAAGGTACTACATGCTTCTTTATTTTATTTCTCCTCCATCAGCCTTCTTCCTTGACATTTAGCAATAACAAGTCTCAAAATGGTTCAGATCTTCAAAAAGGAGTAATATGTTGTGACTTAATAAAAATAATAGGGTGTTTAAGAAGTGGAAGGCACAACTTTGAAAAATAAATTCCAAAATGGCTGCTTTTTCAACAATGAAATGTTGCAGCCCTGTCCCCCAGCTGAACAGCTCACTGCAGAAACAAGGTCTTACTGCAGAATTTAAACAATATTTTTTCTTTTGTAATAGGGCCATTTTCAAGCTTGAAATGCTACCATTATGCACAGAATAGCCAGTTGCAAACTTAGGATAATTATTATAAACTCAAGATGATGCATCCCTAATATTTCAGAACAGGTTGATGTTTATGTTGGATCTGTAATGTAGTAATTGTAAAAGAAATTTTCCTGTAAAGCAATCCCCCGTAGTTTCAAAAATATATTTATTATTTCTTTTTTCTTGGGTTTTCCCCTCAGCTTCTTTACTCAGGGTGGTATACAACTTTTATTTAAGAAAGATTTGCAAAGGATGCAACTTGGGGCATCCCTTCTTCTTGTTTTTAATTCTTCTGTCTTACCTTAGACATTTTTTTATTATATTTATGTGCTGCCCATTCTTGTATAAAGGCAGCAACCCTTAGTTTCAAACAGTGTACCTCAAAAATGTATCTTTTCTACCTATTGTACATATACATTTGAAAGTTTTTTTTACTTTGCTTTATTTATTTGCTTTATTTTTTCAAATATAATTTGCCAGATTAGCCACCCATAGTCACTCAATAGTGAGATGGGCAGTATATAAATTTAATAAATGGATAAAATTAAAAAAACAAAACAAATCATTCACCTTATTGCCTGTGAATGCTGGAAAATATAATCTACATGATAGATATACACAATCATTTATTTGTATTTTAATTGATTGCAAAAAAGATACAGAACTTTCAAGTTAAGTGAAAGACAGTAAAAGTGGTTCTCATTTTAAAATAAACTTTATTTTCAATCTTAACTTGAAAAACAAACAAAAATATGTAAAACTCTGCCTCTAGGATGAAAGCAAAATGTTCATTCTCCCACACTGAGGAAAAGTCAAGAATATCCTTCAGATCTAACCAGTAAAATGGGTCATAGTCAATTGAATTTTGCTTTGGACCTTAAATATGAGCATACTAAGTGCTTCCTTTCTGTTTTTCTTGCTACTTTCAGTGAAAGCAGGCAGTGGTCAGCCACTAAATCAAAATGAAGTGGCAATTCTCCTAAACCTGCTCCAGTCTAAAACTAGTATTAATATGGCACAATTTGCTCAAGTGCTGAACATCAAAATGAACCCTGAGACTGAGCAACAACTGAATAAAATAAATCTTCCACCTGGCATTTTGGATGTGGCTGAAAAACAGCCTGAGCAACAACAACAGCAACAACAACCGCCACCGCCACCGCCACCACCTAAGCCACCACTGCCTCCCTCACCAGATCAAGAGCCTTTAAAACAAACAGCAACACCACAGCTTTCTGTGCAAGCCACTCCATTGACGCAATCTAAAGTTGACACAGAAGTTACCCAAGCAGCTGTGCAGAGTGCATTTACAGTTTTGTTATCTCAGTTATTAAAGGCTCAACAATTGAAGCAAAAAGAAAATTTTCTAGAAGAAAAGGAAAATGGATCAGGACATGACATGTCATTACAACCAAGACAGCCTCCAGAGCCAAGTACACCAGCATCTGGCAATTGGGAAGATGCAGAATCACCGGCATCTGTTTATCCCCATCTGATTAAATCATTATACACATGTGCAGGTATGAGTTTTGGTGTTGGGAAAATTAAATTTAGGCAGGTGGGTAATTTATATGATTAAGAATGTCAGTCTTATTGCTTCTCTCAAACAGTCGGTGTAGAAATTATTTTTTGGGTAATTTTCTCTTAGGTTTACAGGCTGCTTCAGTTGCTAATGACTTAAGTGGCATGTTAAACTATTATATTCTGTAATGAAGATTAACTTATTTTTCAAAAACTCCTGTGATACCAAATGAAGAATACATTAAGAATTTATAGAATTTCCTTATTTTTGTTTCATTGATACATATACTTTCCTTTTAGTTATAGTTATTTGTAATCATCATACAAATATATTTTCCAGAATAGAGGATCAATGCATTTCTGTGTTCACACTCTGAATTGGCTCTAGAGGAAATTGAGCAGAATGGTATCTACACCTCAGCTTTGCTGATTCCTACCCTCAAATCCCATGTGCTTTTTCATGGGAAGTCTAAAGTCTCAAGAATAATGTGAGATAGGGCAAAAAGAACTTCAAATAGAAAGTTGGAGAAATTTGGCAGATGCATTTCCTATGTATTATTTATTTTAAAATTCATAAGGCTGCCAGACTCCATTGAGACTTTGGGCAGAGTGCAATATTAAAACAATTAAAAAATGCAATAACAGGGATCTGGAAATAATCCTAGCCCCCTTCCCCCTCTCCCCAACTCTAAAAATAGTCATACAATACTCACTTTAGGCTTAAGACCAGAGAAAAGACCTTTTAAGACAAAAATCAGGATGGGGCTAAATGAATTTTTGGGAGAATATTGTTTTGGACAGCAGGTGCACACTCGGATAAAGAAGCATACTTCTAGAAGTAATTTTGTTCAAACACAACTTGGCTTGATCCAGATTTTTAACACTTAATAAATATTCTGTATTATTAACTGCATATTTAATCCTAAACTGTAGTTCTAGCTGCATATTTAATTCTAAACTATTTCAAAATTAATTTAGGACAAGATGACTTGGTGAGACCCCCTGAAATAAAACCTCAAACCCCAGAAGAACGTCCTCGTATCTTGCCACCAGATCAACGACCACCAGAACCACCAGAACCACCACCAGTTACTGAAGAAGATCTTGATTATCGGACAGCGAATCAACACTTACCTTCAATTAGTAGCTCTTCGGGGATGGATCCTCATGCTGGAGTAAAAGCAGCTCTTTTAGAGCTGCTGGCTCATCACCAGGCTCAAACATCTGAAAAACCAGCAACATCTAATGTGGAGTTCCAGCCAAGAGACTCCTTTGTAGCAGGTCCAGACTATAAAGATAGTTTTGCATCTACTACATTCTCTTGTGCCCACTATAGTGGTAGTGATGGAATAGGAAATGTATCATCTGGGATATTAGAAAGGGCAAATTTTGTTGGAAATTCAGATATTCAACCCTTGGAGAACTATAATATTGCTTCATCTCATTCAAGTAGTGCCCTTCCAACTCCTGCCTTTTCAGAACCATTTCATAGCTCAGTAACTCGTTATGGAGACATTTACCTCAACACTGGTTCCATGCTATTTAGTGGAGATAAGGATCATAGATTTGAATATAGCCATGGTCCCATCACAGTACTGGAAAACAGTGGCAATTCAGTTGGAAGGTCTGGATCTGAAAGTACTCATTCTTTGTCTTCAAAGGTGCAGAACTATAGCTATGGAAGTAATTTACAAGAACCTCCTCCCAGTGCCAGCCACATTCATGGACAAACTTGGACTTCTCCTGCTCAAGGACCTGGATATTCACAAGGATACAGGGGACATATTAGTACATCGGCAGTCAGAGGTCGAGGCAGAGGATTGCCATACTGAGCTGCTGTTCTTTTCTCCTTCCCCCTAGCCCTCAGGCACGTCATTTATATCTGGAAATACTTTTTAGCTGTGATTTCAAACAGCAATCCAACAGACTTGAATAATGTTAATTCAGCAGCTTTATTTTTATTCAGAAAAGGATCTTGCATACAATAGGAAATTGCTTACAACCCATGCTGTTCTGAAAACCCAGATAATTATTCATCTTTCAAATTCTAGCTATAAATTTTATATTTTGGCAGTTCTAAGTCAATGCTAAATTTAGGGACATCAGCTTTTTAAGGCACACTACTAAGATCTGAACTATGCACACACTTTGTGCTTTTTTTGTAAGTTTGGACCAACTTTTATGTAAAAATTTTACAAAACCAAAACAGGGCACTGATTTATTTGGTATTTCTTTTTACAAAACTACCTTTAGTCAAGAAGTCACTATCAGTCTTTGCACTGCTTTCAGTGTTATCTGTGGAAATGTTTGTGCTCATTTCAGACAATAAAATAGTCACTCTTGATACTGTTTATACATACTTTGACATTGAGTTGATTTACTTTCAAAGTTGTTTGTTTAGTAAAATATCCAGTCCATCTTCCCAACATTTGTATCAATATCTGTTTTACTTGAATGGTAAGTGCCTTAATGATGTAATCTTAAGGTCTGAAGAACATTTCATTAAATTCATAAGGCTGTTTGAAGGTAATTTGTATTTTGGTACGAAGTATTAATATTTACACTACATCGACGCTAACCTAAGGACAAATGGGACACAATAGTGTCTTAAGAATTTTCATATCCTATTAGGTGAAACATTTATCTTGTTTTTCCAAAATTATAACTATCTCCATATTTAATTAAATGAAATTACATGAGAATATATGGACAATAATGAAAAAAGGTAGGTTTCCTTCAATTTTCTGTACCTTTTAACTACTTTACCAAATAAAAATTAGTGTCCTGTTTTATTCAAAACAATTTTTTAAATTAAAAATAGCATTTTCTCACTATCTTCTAATAAGTACTTCGCTCATTTTAAATGCAGCTACTGTAGAATGTAACTTTGGTTATATAAACAGCAATCAATGCAACTGAAATTTAAACAAATTTATGGAAATTACGATGGTGCCAACCAACTCTGTATTATATTATTCTACTAGCCTATTCATTTAATTTGATTAGGTTTTTAATTCATTGTATCTTCAATTGCAAAGGAGGGGGAAAACAAGGTTCTTGAAAATCTAATTCTGGCTTCCGAAGATGCTTTTTCTGGCTTTCTACATTTGTTTCTTGAGAAGAAGAGAAGCCCCTCCCTGTAGACCAGCCACTGGCTATGATTTCTCGGTATTGAAATGTTTTTAAATAGCCATATTGAAAAAAAGGCTTTCCAACTGACTATTCAGTTGACAAGCTAGTGCATATATGTAGCTATTTTCTAAAAATGTAATTACATGTAATTTACATGTATTGTCAGCTGAAACATATTAGAAGCAATTCAACCAAACATTGCTTCTTCTTTTTAAAAAAATGAGTGAGTACTGCATTTGTAGACTGTCAAATATGTCTGAACTCTCTGTAAATACAACTATAGTCATCCTCAGTAGAGAATTCCTGATTGAAAATAAAAACAGCTAAACTGAAATAAAATATTTTGTAATTTTAGCTGTTAATATTGATATTTCAGATAAAAGAATAGTGGCCTGAAATGGGTGTTTCTGAATAATCCTGTTTAGTAAAAAAATACTAACATCAACAATATCTCTTTGATAAAATTTATTTGATATTCAGATTTGGATTAAATTCCTAGTGATCCTTTTGATTGTTTATTAGTTCTCACGTGACTATTATATATTACAAGGACTGTGTTAAGAAAACATGTCAGAGGTTCCAGACCAGACAAAATATGCTGGTTTTTTTTTATATACAGTATTGGTCCTGTATAATAGCGCAGTGCTAACATTCAGAAGTTCTAACATATTTTCATGTGCATTTCTTAAAATATATTAAAATTAAGGCCAGTTTCTCTCACAATACATTACATAGACTATTTCCATTTTTTAGTGCCCTGTTATAGCCTTGTTCTAAACAACATCAGATCCCTACTGTCTACTTGTGAAATAAGTAGGTTGAATCAACAAATACACTATTTTTATTTAAGGAAAGACATGGTTTTTACCTCTTACTAATCAGATCACTTGGTTTCCTATTTCAATGTTTTAAAATCCAAAGCAGGTAAGTGCAACAGAATGTAAGGTAGAAGGTACAACAAATGGGCCTAAAGGTCTTCATCTAATAAAGTTATTTTCTGTGTTCCAAGACAAAATATTTTAAGATATCCATGTTCACATAGATAATTAGAATCATTAGGAAACAGCCTGCCAAAACTTGTGATTTTACAGTGTTATATTTTAGTCATTTCTCTGACTAAAATCCCTGTTTCAAATAGTTCAAGGCTAATTTCCATTATTTTCAATGGATCCATTCTAAATAGCAGTGTAAAATTAAAGATGCAAGTTACAATTTAAGAACTTCCTCTACAGATAAAAAAACATCCTATTAATAGAAAAATATTCCACGATAATTTCCCCCCTCTTCTGCAAGCATGAGGGCCCTCTGAAAAACTTTTAAGACCCTTTGGAAAACTAAGGGGCCTAGTATTGGAAACTATAATTACAAGGAAGAATTGATAAGTTAACACCATCCTCCATCCTTCTGCAAAGTCCTAAACTTGGGGCATATATCTATCTACTAACTAGATCTGTTCTATAATTTGGGATTCATTATTTTCATTATTTTATATTCATTATTCATTATTTTCACTGGAGAAGAGCCTAATGCTGGGAAAGATTGAGGGCAATAGAAGAAGGGGACGACAGAGAATGAGGTGGATGGATGGAGTCACTGAAGCAGTAGGCGTGAGCTTAAATGGACTCCAGAAGGTGGTAGAGGACAGGAAGGCCTGGAGGAACGTCGTCCATGGGGTCGCGATGAGTTGGACACGATTTCGCAACTAACAACAATTTTAACTTAATGGGAGGAAACTGCTGCTTGCAATATACCATTTTTGCGTCGAGGAAAAATACATGACAAATCACTGCTTTTTTCAACATTTATAAAGTATCCTTATTAAAGAATTTAATAGCATCTTAAATTCAGAAAAAATAAAGTGGCGGCATTCTATTTTACTGAAGAAAGTTACTCAATTTTGTTTAATAGGACAGGAGATTTAAGGACTGATTCTCGTATTTTGTCTACCAAGTTCACATAACATGCAATCATATATGCACCTCTTTAGAAGAATTAAAAGGACTTCTAAATTGGAAAGTTGTTTTAAGACCTCAGCCTTCTTTGTTCTCTATTTTATCTTTTACACATATCTATTACTGGATTTTCCCACATACTAATTTATGTAACCCATCTGCCTTTTTTTTTCTTGGAAAAAGATTAGCAGTTGGAATTTTGTAATTGTAAACCACTGCTTTGTTTTCATTTGTATTCTCCAGAACAATTCTATATCTTTAAAAATAAGTATAGTCAACTGCTTGACTTCAAGAAAATACATCTGGCTATTGGGGAGAAACCCTAGGTGATGATAGAGAATAGTACTTGGATCCTTAAGGACACATCCCTTGGTGCCAGCCAGATACCATATTTGAGTTTCAGTTAAAAGGAATCTAGCATTTTTGTTTCCATGAATATTTTTAGGGTTTCCGATGGATTGCAGAAGAGAATAAAAACTGGTACTTATAATCTAGTGCTTTGCTTGATAGTATCTTTGCCTAACAAGAAGACTTGGGGTCAGCTGAGATATAGCAGTCATCTTGAAGATTGTATGAAATGATTTGGTACAATAAATCTTAAATTTGTAAATCTAAAATAGATTTACAATACTCCTGTAAGCTTGGCACTAACCTCTTAGTAAATAAAACATGCCCCATGGAAATCGTATAGGCTTTGATAAATTTATTTTTAAATCTAGCTACACAGCTATAGCTTTAAGATCCACTAACCACAGGGTGGTCCTAGTGACTGAAAGTTGCTATATGGTTTATTTTTTTGAGATCTTATTTCCAATTTTTTTTTTTTGTAGAGGAAAAAAGCAAATTCAAATGGTTTAAATATAGGAAAGTTGTACAGTTTGGCACAAGAAATGTTCAAAACTTCGGTATCTCAAGTCAACTGAGAAGCTGTAATTGATTAAAATTGACTAGATGAGGGTCGGTAGTTGTATGTTTGATAGTTGAGATGATGGTAAAGGTTGAAAAGTTTATCTGGTGGATTTTTCAATTTATAAAAATGTTTATAGAGGAATGTTCAGCTGATTGACAGCTCCTATAGTACAGTATGGGAAAGTTCAATAGTTCTGATGCTCAGTCATCAACCGAGGGGAGATGGGAAGGTTAATTAACAAACATTTTAATTTCTTCTTTTTTTCTGCTTAATGCTTGCTGCTGATGACTGAATTCTACCACCTAGGTTACTTGATCTAAGCGATGAGTTGAACTATAGTGACAGACCTGAATGAAGGAACTGAGTGAAGTCATCTGAGTTAGACTGTCTACTAAGTTTCTGTAGAAAAAAAAACAAAGTCATATTAAGTTTCGAAGTGTGCTTAGGACTTAAGAAGATCAGACAGGTTGGGATACTTGCTGTTGTACCATGAGTCCTCTGTCTAAAGCAGGGGTCCCAACCCCCGGTCTGTGGACCAGTTCCGGGCCGTGGCATGCCAGCAACCGGTCTGCACAAACAAGCAAAGCCCCATCCGTGAGATGCAGGCAGCACACAAAACCACACCCCCTCTGGTCCTCAGAAAAAACTCACTCCACGGAACCAGTCCCTGGTGCCCAAAAGATTGGGGACCTCTGGTCTAAAGTATCTCTGCCTGAGCTGGTAAAATTGATTTTGAAAGTGGGGTGGAGAGTTCCAAATCTTGTAATTTATGCTGAAGCATAATAGTCTTTCCTGACTATTATGGGTCTGTCTCACAATATCTGTTTTTACTCATAGATATACTGTAGACCTGAGTTTTGTAATAAAAATATTCAGTGGTTAAAGGAGCCAGAATTTAGTTTGTCAATGTATGACTGCTTGGTCAAGTTACAATGGTTGACCAGCCCATGCCTGCAAATACGCTGAGCTGAGTCAGATTCTAAAGAGATAGCTTGGCATTCTCTATATCTGATAGAATTCTAAACTCAGTTGGAGTAAGATTTACTGGTGGCTGTAATCCTTCAGGCCAAGACTTGGTAACTGGTTACATCATCGATTACTGATTGTTGGTTAGACCTTGAATTGTTAGATTTCCATACAAAACCAATTTCCTTATTTATCAGAGATCTGCAGATGATGAAGCATGTAGAAAAAATAAAATATACCTAAGTAGAGTTTAGAATTCATTAGAAAGCATATTTTTGTTTTTCTTCACTTCTTTATGTAATTGCTGCTCAAGGAAGGGACTCATATGGAAAAGGGGCACTGATTAGGCTCTGAAAGATCATCTAGTGCTTTTGGCAAGTGAACTCAAAGTTTTATGGATTCTTTTCAAGTAATCTTGCTTATATCCATTGTTAAATTGACATCACTTTCATCAATAATTTTAATCTATCAGTATGTGGACAAGATGCTTGGATGAGTTTGGGCCTAGTTCCCGCTTGACTAATAGTGACCAGGAAGGTTTGAAGGATGCGTTATGTTTGATCAACAATGCCTCCCTCAGTAGGTAGAAAATGCCATCTATGTTAAAGATTTTGGGGAATGTTTCTCCCTGAAAATACAATCAATAGATTCTCCCTGTCTCCACATTAAAACACCTTTAGATTTGTAATGAATTATGAATGTATCATTCCTCATCAATATGATTGAAACAATGGCAGATGGATTCTAAATGTTCCCAAATGAAATTGTTTCTGGAATTGTTCTATTCAATTTCAGACCACATCATCCTATGGTTACTGAGTGAACAGGATAGTCTTTCCTTATAATCCTTGATCTCGGCTTTTAACACTGTCAACTATAACATCCTCAGATCATTCTAAAGAGATAGCTGGGAGGCAGGACTACAGGTCTATGGTAGTTTTGTTCTATCTTGAAGATAGATTCCAAAAGAACAGAGGAATTCCTTTTTCGAACAGCAGCAGAAGCCACCCCAGATCTGCGACCGGCCAGACTTGGAGATGCAGGGATCACCGCCGTCGCCTCCTGCTTCCGTGTGGTTGGCCGGTCAAGGGGCTCAGAGCAGCAGCTGCCGCCCCCGTCAGAGCCACCGTGTAGACAGGGCCTGCACCAGGTGAGGGCTCCTTTCTGGCCGTCCCGGGGCCGTCACGCCAATGGGGCTGCCATGATGCAGGAGGCTGTGGCTGCTGACGGACACCTTCAGCCCCCATGCGCTCGCTGGCCTCTGTGTGTGTGGGGGCCAATGGTGTCAGGCAGCAGCTGCTCCAGCCCGCCTCGCCTTGCCCCGCGGCAATTGGCACACTCACCTGCCTCGCCTTACCCCGCAGGACGAGCCTCCGGCCCACCGCCCCACCTGCCAGAGACCCCCTGATCTCCAACCCTGCCTGGCCCCCACAGGCGTCCCTCCCCACAAACATCGAGGTGGCCACACCCTCCATGGCCACGCCCACACAGCCGGCCATTCCCACCCAGCACCTGGCGATAAATAAATGGGTTTTGGGTTGTGATTTGGGCACTCGGTCTCTAAAAGGTTCGCCACCACTAGATTAGACCGTTCTTAGGAAAAATGTAAAACTCTACCTCTTTATGTTTCATGCTCTTTGTTTTAATCAGCTATCCTGAACTATTATTATTAATGCCATGTTTCTATGCTTTTTTCCTTTCTGATTGCATGATATTCCTATTTTATGACATTCCTATTTTATGACACTTATTACAGTATATTTTCATATCCATTATTAGGGTATAGATTATAGATTTCACTGTAGGTTAGCTTTGTTGGGAGCATGCAGTGTACAAGCATGTTAAATATTTCATTGCCCACAATTATAAAAAAAAAACCAACCCAACCCAAAGGATTTTAATAATGTAGGTTGAAGTATGATTAACAAAAACTACTAAAATATTTGTAATACAAAATGATCTATTTTACTTTAAAATTCTCCTTGTTTTGACATTTTTTCAAGAAGCTTACAATCTTAAAACAATTTGCCAAGGAAGACTCTTAAAAGTCTCAAAACAATTCAATGATGACTAAGAATGTATTCTTAGTATTTCTCTTCTGTATATTCACAAGTGTAAAATATCTTTTAGTATAAAAATATTCAATCTTGTCAAAATGACAGAACAAAAATATGGAAATTAAAAATATACCCCATATACTTGCGTAATGATCATCTTAAGAAAAACAATTTTTTTCAATTTCTCACAAACATATCAGTATCACAAACATTATTTAACTTGTAAGTTCTTTAGCTGAAATATCTTCCTTTTCTTCCACAATGTGTTGCTTGTTCAAGGTTGAATTGTTGGTTAACATCAGTAACAGACACAGGTTCTAGGCCTGCCCATGGGTCCTCAAGCATTGAAGATTTATAATAATTCTCCACATCATCATTGGACAGTGTTTTCTCTTTCCCATGTGGTGTACCAAATGGAGTCGATATTCGGGGTGATCCCTTTGAGAAAAGTCATGAAGAAAAAGAAAAGAACATAGTTATTTATATGTATATATTTTTTTCATTCAGTATCAGCTATATGTTCTTCAATACTTCCATCAACCCTAACATATGTAGTTTGTACACATTAGTTATTACCTGTTTTTTTTTATATTCTCACTTGAAAATTATAACCAAAGAAAAATACTGAGATGATGAACGCCTAAAGGACATATTAAAACAAGTACAGAAAGTTATAAATACCTCTATTTTTAAGATTTCAAAATAAATTAGTTGATATAAAGATGTATAGATTTTTCTGGTTCCCTCATATTCCTCCTTCCTGATGTTGCTCTCACTTGGCACCACTACCACTGCAGTGATCTGGTCCTTGTCAATTACTATGTCTGACAGATTGGCTAATACAGGCCTGTCTGAAACTGGAAGTCCCACAGGATCTTAGCCTTCTTATTCTCCACAGCCTTCAATGGAATTTCCCCTCTGGACTTGGGAGGGTCTAGCATTGTGTATATGTTCCTGTACACAATACATTATTTTATGTGCCTGACCAGAATGTACAACAGAGTGAGAATAACTTTCGCATAGCTGCCTCTAAATGAGATGGCAGCAGCTTGGGATCTTTGCAGTGTCTCCTTCTATCGTGTGTTTGCTTAGCAACCATTCTGATTTAAGAAATGGATTGTTGTCATTAAATGAGGAAGGTTGTACAGGTAGTCCTCGAGTTACGAATGAAATGGAGCCTGCCCATTCCATTCGTAACTCGAGAATTTGTGGGAGTGAATCTTGTATCTTGAACGAGATCACTCCCTGCTTGTTAACACTCCCGTGGCTCGTTAAGTGAACATGATGTATCTCAGGGTGGGGAAGGCCATGGGAGGGGCTAGTGATGGAACAGCCCCCCCCCCAACTAAGATAAGATATCTCATGCTTCCCGCTCCCTTCCTGCCACGCCGGACTCACTTACTTTGAAAAGGTCCGTCTTCTCTCTGCTGCGGTTTCTGCCTTTGAGGAAGAGGAGAGTTGATGGAAGTTCCTGGGTGCCCATAATATCGCACGAGTTCAGGCACCCATCCTCTTTTGCAGACAATGGCAGCCTGAACTCTTGCTGTGTTTGCAGTGCCTATCTTCTGCTCCCGCACCCAACTCCTTTCTGCCATTGCCAGAATAATTTTCACCAGGACGGAGATCTTGGGGAGACTGGAAGCTCTGTCTGCATGCAAATGCAGCCAGGCGGAGTTTCCAGTCTCTTGTCAGGTATCCGTCTGGGTAAAAAGAGTTTGAGTGCCCATGGGTGCTTGGAAACGAAGCATTTGCTTCGTTTTCAAACGCCCCACAGGTGCTGAAACACTTTTTATCCAGAGACCTGACAGACAACTGCAAGCTCCGCATGGCTGCCAATGCATGCTTAGAAATGGAGCAGAAGGCTCCGTTTCTCAAGCGCCCCATTCCAGGCATACGGAGCTTGCAGTCTCTGTCAGGTCTCCGTTTAGATAAAAAGTGTTTCAGCACCTATGGAGCACTTCAAAACAAGCAAATCTCTGCTTCTGAAGCACTCCATAGGCGCTAGATCTAGAATATGATGATAGCTTCATCTAAATATTATCTACACTGTATTTAAACTTAGGGCACACTTAACAAGACTAATTGTCAATGAATCAGAATTTAATCTTACATAATTAAGTAATCTTTAAATGCTTTTTCAGGTAAACATTCTTATAAGTTGAATAAGCCACAAAGTGCATCCCAGTTTATAAGGTCTCTCTCTTTCTCTCTCACTTTTTGTATTTTAAAAAATAACTTTAAGCATGCAATGGGCCTATAAATTTTAGAATGTTAATAAAAAAATTGGAATACATTTTTAAATTATTTTTTAAGAGGAAATATAAAATAATTGCTAACTAAAGGTACTCTTTCATAAAAATCACCAAACAGATAATCTAATTTACTTTAAAGCTGTAATACCAGTTTACTACCATCCGTTCTTTGTACTGGTTGTTAAACTGAGTTAAGCAAAGCTCCTCAGAACTTTAATGTACTAGGAAAAGAATAGCAAGCAAATATATCAATCTTTGTTCATTTTTGGACTGGTGAACAATGTGTTTTAAATCATCTTAAATCATCTCTATTAGCAGGAGATACCAAAAAGCAGAAAAGGAATTCCGTAGTCCTCTCAATTTTCCTCACTATTGGTCATTCTAATACTAGCAACATATACTTTAGAATGACCCAAATCAATACAGACAAAACTACAATTTCCAAATTGGACCAAAATTTCCATTGCTAAGCAAGGAAATTGTTAAGTGAGTCACACATATATAAAACATATATAACCAAAATATTATAGCCTTACTGACAAAATTGATTCTGATTTTGGTCTTAAGTCATTGTATTCAATAAAGATAAATAAAACATATAAAAGAGATTATCTGTAGCTCCAAGCTGAACTGTGGAATGCTTGGTCCTCTGAATTTTGTTGTTTGCTTGCAACAACACTATCCAAATGAAATTAAGAGAGCACCAAGTACTCCACAGATAGTCATAATAGCATTTGAACTTTTAGGTTAAATCATAATTCCTCCTTATGTATTTTTCTTCCTTATCAATGCATCATCATATCTGTCTAGTTACAATATTAAATACAATTCCATGGATTTTTAGTATTAGAAGTACTATATACTTTAGGTCAGTAATTTGACTATTCCTTTATTCTAAATAATCACTGTCGTGGGGGGGTTATTGTTTTTATTTTTTTAATTTTTTTAAAATTTTCTACACTGCGTAGACGGTTCACGGTTGAACCGTGAACGACCCCGGTTATGTCTACCCACCCACCCCCCAGCAAATACCTGGTTGTATCTCTGGTAGCCCCCCGAAGGCGGCTGCTTGAAGAGCTGCTGGTGGTGAAACGCTCCTCCGGGGGACCTGCCCCCACTGTAGGGAGCCAGGTACCTGGGGCTGGTACTGTGGGGCCTACGGGGTGTGTGCGCCGCAGCCGAGCCTCCAAACCAGCCTCCACCATCCCCGCACGGTTGGAAGCGGGGAGAGCGAGGAGAAATGTCGTACGGCCGCGAGCGGGATCCGTAAGGCGACCTGTGGCGAGGGCTTTGGTAGCCTTGTGGAGAAGCTCCTCCAGAGGCAGGGCTCAGAAACCCGGAGCCACCCGAAGACGGCGGGGTGGGAGGCCGGAAGCCCTGCCGATACATGGCGATCTCGGGAACGCAGTTATAGCAAACGCCAATTTCCTTCGGCTAGTAAACTCCGGAGGACGAGGAGTTCCGGGTCAATTCGATTGCTGCCCTCCTTCGAAACTGCTCCGCCGAGAATCTTCCGTTTCGTGCTGCAGGCTTTACGTCTCTTCCGTGTGAATTAGAAATCGAGACCTTTGACTTGCGCGTTCTTACAATATTGTAGTACGTAGGATGCATTAGTGACCCAGGGCTAGGCAACCATGCTGGCTCAGGAATTCTGGGAGTTGAAGTCCACGAGTCATAAAAGAGCCAAGGTTGCCTACCCCTGCATTAGTCGAATCTAGATGGGTTTACGTTTATCCAATTAAAATTTTTAGTATGGGCGTGCAGCAGAAATCTAAAGTTTCAATATAATTGATTACAATTGATATTTTATTCAAGAATAGAATAGAATAGAATAGAATAGAATAGAATAGAATAGAATAGAATAGAATAGAATAGAATAGAATAACCGAGTTGGAAGGGACCTTGTAGGTCATCTAATCCAGAGATCCCCAACTTTTTGGGCACCAGGGACTGGTTCCAGGGAGAGAGGTTTTTCCGCGGGCCATAGGGGGGTCTGGTTTTGTGTGCTGCCTGCATCCCGCGGATGGGGCTTTGTTTGTGCGGCCCAGTTGCTGGTATGCCGCGGCCCGGGGACCCCTGATCTAGTCCAACCCCCTGCCCAAGCAAGAGTCCTTACACCATTTCTGACAGATGGCAGACCAGTCTCTTCTTGAAAGCCTCCAGTGATGAAGCACCAACAACAGAAGACAAGTTCAGGATCCAAAAAGATCTAGACAAGTCTGAACAATGGGCCCTATCCAATAAAATGAATTTTAATGTGGAGAAAAGCAAAGTTTTACATTTAGGCAGGAAAAACCAAAGGTACAAGTATAGATTAGGCGAAACCTGGCTCAAAAACAGTAACTGTGAGAGGGACCTTGGAGTCCTGTGGATGATCACTTGACTATGAGCCAGGAGTGTGCAGCCACCGCCAAAAAAGCTAATACAATCCTGATTGTATAAACAGAGGCATAGAATCAAGATCATGTGAAATATTAGTACCACTTTATAAAACCCTAGTAAGACCACACCTGTAATACTGCAATCAATTTTGGTTACCATACTACAAAAAAGATGGTGAGACTTTGGAAAAAGTTCAGAGAAGAGCAACTAAAATGTTCAAAGGCCTGCAGACCAAAACATATGAAGAAGGGCTACAGGACATGGGTTTGGTTAGTCTAAAGAAAAGAAACAGGTGACATGTTACCAGTATTTGAGGGGCTGCCACAAAGAAGAGGGGATCAAACTATTCTCCAAAGCACTAGAAGGCAGGACAAGAAACAATGATTGGAAACTGACCAAAGAGAGAAGCAACCTGGAATTAAGGAGAAACTCCCTAAAAGTGAGGACAATTAACCAGTAGAACAGCTTGCCTTCAGTCGTTGTGGGTATTTCATCACTGGAGGTTTTTAAGAAGAGACTAGACAGCCACCTGTCTGAAATGGTACAGGTTCTCCAAGGTCCCTTCCAATTCTATTCTATTCTATTCTATTCTATTCTATTCTATTCTATTCTATTCTATTCTATTCTATTCTATTCTATTCTATTCTATTCTATTCTATTCTATTCTATTCTATTCTAGTTTAGTCTAGTCTAGTCTAGTCTAGTCTAGTCTAGTCTAGTCTAGTCTATCTGTTTCATTGGTTGATTGTTCTCACTGTCAGGAAATTTCTCCTTATTTCCAGGTTGAATCTCTCCTTGATCAGTTTCCATCCATTATTCCTTGTGTGGTCTTCAGGTACTTTGGAAAATAGGTTGATCCCTTCCTCTCTGTGACAGCCCCTCAAATATTGGAACACTGCTATCATGTCTCCCCTGGTCCTTCTCTTCACTAGACTAGCCATGCCCAGTTCCTGTAACCGTTCTTCATGTGTTTTAGCCTCCAGTCCTCTAATCATCCTTGTGGTCTTCTCTGCACTCTCTCCAGAGTCTCAACATCTTTTTTATAGTGTGGAGGCCAAAATTGATTACAGTATTCTAGGTGTGGTCTTACTAAGGCTTTATAGAGTGGTATTAGTACCTCACGTGATCTTGATTGAATCCCTCTGTTAATGCAATTTAGGATTGCATTGGCATTTTTGGCTGCTGCCGCACACTGTTGGCTCATATTTAATTGTCCACTAAGATTCCAAGATCCCTCTCACAGTTGCTGCTATTAAGCCTGGTTTCACCCAATTTATATGTGTACTTTTGGTTTTTCTTGCCTAAGGGTAAGACTTTACTTTGCTCTACATTGAATTTCATTTTGTTAGATCGGGCCCAGTGTTCAAGTCTGTCAAGATTCCTTTGGATCTTGATCTAGAGCAGGGGTGTCAAACTGCCGGCCCGCAGGCTGGTTTCATCATACCGAAGCTGTGCCCACCCCATTGCCAGCAATGCAGAGTCGTGATACGTCGTGACACGTCACGTGACATGGCGAGTTTGACACCCGTGATCTAGAGTGTTGGCTATTCCTGCCAGCTTAGTGTCATCTGCAAATTTGATAAGTTCCCCTTCTATTCCCTCATCTAGGTCATTTATGAAGATGTTGAAGAGTACTGGTACCCCACTGCTTACTTCCGTCCATGTAAATGTAGTACCATTAAGGTCTACTCTTTGAGGGCAGTTTGTCATCTAGTTAAAAATCCATCTGATGGTGATGCTGTCTATCCCACTTTTTTTAAGCTTTCCAAGAAGTAGTTGTGGTCTACTTTGTCGAATGCCTTGCTGAAGTCCAAGTATACCACATCCACAGCATTCCGCTGGTCCACCAATTTAGTTACCTGATCAAAGAATGAAATAAGATTGGTTTGGCATGATCTGTTTTTAACAAACCCATGCTGGCTTCTAGTTATAACTTTGTTTCTAGATGTTTACAGATGTTTTTTGATTATCGTTTCCAAGTAGTATCTCAATTTCTAGAGTGCTTTCTTGTACAGAATTTCTCTTTAAATTGCACAATACTTGGACCTCGCATTCCCAATCTACGCACCCGATTTTGGAACGAAAGTGTGGCTGATGATAGAGAGATTAGCTTCCGAGTTGTCCGTGCGTGGGCTATAATAAGGTCCCTTTTGCATGTTTTGCTGGCCGATCAGTCTGGAAGGGGGAATACAGGGCGCGACAAAACTGCAACCGTATTTTTCTATTTTTCTTCGTTTCCTTCTAAGCTCCCCTTTATACTTTGCCGTGGGTGATGGGTGTTAGGAGCGGATTGTTCCCGGTTATGGGGAAACTTGATGGAGAAACAACCTATCTGCTTTGGCATGCAGTTGCCTCAAAAAAAAGTAGCATTTTTTCTCAGGCTTGCAGGCTATTCCATCCTAGTGGTACCTAAAACGGATAGGTCTTCAACGATGTTAAAAAAAGGAGAGGCGGGAACCATTTCTTAGCAGACAGCTTCCTAGACACAGCTTGAAAGCTCGCGCTTGCGTCGTTTCACTGCTCCCTGACTGCCTCGCTTAGTTCAGCTGAGGCTGAAACAAGGTATCCACCACGTCTGCGCAGTGCATGCCTCTGAAGACTTGGTACAAGAGTCCAAAGTTTTTTGGAGTGCTGATATCCGCCCTCCCGTAGCTTCGCGAGTCGGTTTCAGCGGTGGCCAATGTCAGCTGCCGGCATGTTGGGGGCTAAGATGGGAAGAAGCAGCCGCACTATATACCATCTGAGGAAAGGCCTATGTTCGCCGCTGGCTAATGGCGCTGGCTCGTTTCTCGGTCCCCTGGGCTTCTCTCAACTCTTGCGACTTCCCTCCTGTCCTGGCATTTTCAGGGGGCTGCAACAGGGAAACTGCCCCCATCCAGGTAGCATTTTTCCTTAAACATATTTAAACATTCCAGGTAGCATTAACATTTTTCGTTCAGTCAAGCCATTGTCAAAGGTTGTGATACGCAATCTTAAGGAACTGTACACGGCAGCAGAGGAGAGCTTAGAGAAAGCATTCGGGAGAAAACCCATTTCAGAACCTTTCATTTGCAACAGAATATAATAAATTGAAGCAATTCATGAGGAAAATCTTAGCTGTGTGGTCCCTAGGGTCGGAAACGACATGATGGCGCATAATTAATCAAATTCAAATTTGGGGGAAGTTGAGCAAACCTTATTTTGGAAATACAAATCGTCGGGCTAGTCATCTGTCAGCAAAAGATAGGATTTCTATAAAAAAAAGGCAGGGTCCTCTTTGCTTACATTTTGTAGGTTATCATCTCTGAAATGTGTGTTGAGGGTAACTGGATATATTGAATAGAAAATAATGCTTACAGTTGCTACCTAAAAAAAAACCTTTAACTGGAGAATTATTTCCAACTAAATTACAATGTTTTTACAAATTACATGAAATGGCTTAAGTATTCATTGCAAGAAAACAAATAATTAAATAATTAACACAAGTTTATGCCCAGTTAAGTCTCAGCATATAGCTAATCTTTTTTTTATATAATATTTTATTGGTTTTCCAATTTTACATTTGAGTATTTGGAAGGCAACGTAGTGATTGGGTTAATCAATAGTTCAATAACAAAATCTTTAGTACATATCTCAGGTTAGATCATCAAATATTTCTTCTCTGTTTCCCTTAACATTTGTTATATCGTATTTAAGTTAGTAAATTTCTAATTGTATCAAACTCAGTGAAAACTTCATTATCACATTTATTAATACATTTTTGCTTAAACATATCTTAATAGATCTTGATAAACAATCCATATCCTGTTATTAAGTTTTACCTAATTTTTAGTTTTTAATTGCAGTACTCCAATTTAACCTTTAATATCCATAATATTTGAATTTTGGGTAACCCAAATTTCCTTTGTCTTACTTCATAAAAATTATAATGTCTAAAATACACATTACTTACTTAAATATATTCTTACTCTATTTCATAAACGTTTTCTATTTCTCACCCTAGTACCTTACCACCTTAATAATAGAGTATCCTTTGTTAACTGAAGTCCATTATCTATATTATCTGGGCTAATCCATAGTTCAAACCTATTTCCTAATAGTTTCATTTCCCTTGTAGGTCTAAGTCCTCAGTATTAAACAGATTAATCTCTTATTTTTTTACTATTTTCCAACTATTTTTAAATCTAATAATTAAATTTCCCCTTGTCTCAAAATCTTCCTTTAGCCCACTGATTGGCAGTTTAGGATCCTCTCTAGTAGATCAAAAAACCCCAGTTTTTCAACCTAATTCTACCTTTCTTCTTATGCCACCCAGGCTTCCATACCAATGCTTTTAAATCATCGAATAGATCTCCCTTCATTCTTGTGTATGTTACTTGAATTAAAGGAGACCATCCCAATTGCCAATTTTCTGAAAGAATTGGCCCATTTATAATCATTAAGTTGTCTCTCTGGTGGCTCAAATCCCCATATTTGCTCTGATATAGTTGTCTTCAATTCGATCTGGTCTTCTTCTTTCTCAGATTTCTTCTGGTTTGTGTAGAAAGTCAATTCCATTTTTAAAGTTGTTGTTTCATTGTCTGGATTTTCGGTGAACTGTACTTGTTGATCTTTGAAGTCCTCTGTCTTGGTATTCACTTCTTCCACTTCTGTTGTTTTTTGGGTTGTTAGTTCTTTAGTTGCAATCGAGTTTTTGCTTTGTAGATCTGGGCTGGCATCTGGGCTGGCACCCTGGTCTTTCAGTCTAGATTTGATTATCTCAGTGGCTTCAAGAATTTTTTCAAGTATAAGTTTAAACACAGCCGAATTTTTTTTGCTGCTCCTCCATTTCTGACATGGTTATAGATGGTCTTTTAGTGAAGGCTATTTATTAAGCAAGAGTCAGTAAGTGTTCACTTCCATAGTTCCTAGAAACCAATTTCACTGTCCAGCTGCTCTCTCAGCTTTTAATCTCTCTTAGATAATACCAAGGTCAGAACTGGGCTATGAGCAAGTCTCTTTGTCAAAAGTAATAGATTGCTGTACCAAGCTTCACCACAAGATGTCCCCGATAGCATTTAAAGTCTTTTTCAAGTCCCGGGTTAGGTTCTTATCCAATTTAAATTCTTTTTTTTTGGCAAATAAAATAAAATAGCAAGTCCCAGGAAGATTAGGAACTTTTTGGGTCCCCAAATTTCAAGAAGATGCAGATCCAATTATTTAGTTGTTCTTTTCAAAGCTTTATTTCCCCTAAGTAGTCAGATGCCGCCATTTTAGAGGGTGGGAGAAGAAAGTTCCCTTCCTCTCTCCTCACAGGGGGAAGGAATTTCAAGAAGCTTTTTACAGGAAAAATACTTGGGGTACAGAGAAGGTAAGATCTCACCCAATTCCTCCGTGTTGCTTTCAATGTGCTTGTTGGTGATTTTGGCCTCGGCTGTTAGTGGCTTAGTAAGGGGACATGTTGAGGGCTGATCTTTTCCCCGTCAGTTTGAAGAGCTTCCCCGGATCAAACGGGAGGGCTGCTGCCCTTCCGCGATCACTCGGGGGTCCTCTTCATGCTCGTCGCCTCTACAGGGCGATTTCCAACCCTCTTCAGGGTCCCCTGGCGGGAGAAAACTGGACGGCGGAGAGAGCGATCGCCCTGTACGTCCACCCACACCGCGATCGCAAACCAGAAGCCAGCATATAGCTAATCTTGACTGATCTAAAAAAGCTAAGCAAATACTTGGCTTTATTTGGCTGGAAGACCTTTAATGAGATCCTAATGTTGTATACTAGTTTGAGAAGTTGGAAAAAAAATCTGAAAAGAAAGCAGTGGCAAACCACTTTTGTAAGATGTGTCAATGGACTTATGCGACCTTGAAGTCATCAGGAGCTGATTTTGGCTTGTGGGAATCTTTACAGCACTGCACTTTGTAATAGAGACTGACATTTTCAACATGACTTGTTTATTAATTTTATTATTTTATTAATTTTTATTCCCACTGTTCCTTTAGGAATTTAAGCAGCTTACTTATAGGTCTCTGTTTTATCTCTCTCCAGAACACTGAGCCTGGGGCTTCTCTTGGAGAGAGGCAGAGGATAGCAATAGCAATAGCACTTAGACTTACATACTGCTTCATAGAGCTTTACAGTCCTCTCTAAGCCGTTTACAGAGTCAGCATATTGCCCCCAACAATTTGGGTCTTCATCTTACCGATCTTGGAAGGATGGACGGCGGAGTCAACCTTGAGCCGGTCAGGATTGAGGGAATTGAACTCCTGGCAATGTGAGCAGAATTAGCTGACAATACTGCATTCTAACTACTGCGTCACCATGCTTGATAATGGATTTAAGTGGTTACCAATGCTGCAATTAAACCGATTCATTTACATTAACCAGAATACATGAAATTTGCCTTATTGAATCAGAAAACTGGTTTATCTAAACTGGTACTCCAGCAGAATCAGAAAAGCTGTGCAAGTCCTATGGCAGAGGTCTTTACTACGTCTCCTACATACTATCCTTATACAAAACTACATAATCTAAGGCCTCCAGGTTTCATGTAGCCTCAAGAAGTATTAGGTCTTTCCATGGAGTTCCTTCAAGAATTTCACTGAATTGAGATTTTCCAAATGTAGTAAGAAGTAAAGATTTATAAAATATGGATAGAATATCTGCATTAGCAATATTTAACTTTAAATATATTTAAATTAAAAACAATTAAAATTATTGTCAATTATTTGCCATGCTCTTGCTCCCAAGCATGTAACTCAAAAGCTATATGCATCTCTTGGCTTTAGAAATGTTGGCTGATCTACATTTTAACAGTGGATCCAGATCTAACCATTCTTCTACAAGAATCTACAAGGTAGATTCTTCCAATCTCCAATGTAATGCTAGACCATTTACCATTCTGGAGAAACAGGAATTGATGACATTTTCCACGTTCTGCCCTTATGCTGCTAGAAAGATGATCTTCTCTGAAATTATATTACTTTTTTTCAACAGTAGTGTTTCAACGCTTTCCACTGGCATAAACAGGGCAGTCTGGTCCTCTTGTACAATTCCCACTTTCACCCCATCCCTTCTCTGTGTTCTGAATAACCATTTTATACTGAGCTGTCAGTCTGCTTTCCATAAAAAGCTGGATCTTTTCTTTTTTAAAAAATTGCTTGGTTTAGTGAAATGCTGGCTATTTCTTTGACTATTTAAGTATAGTGGAACTTTGAAATACCATTTTTTTTTTGGCTTAAGCTGACGAAATCAACAAGAGTTCTGTCAAGTTTCTCCTTTCTTTCAGGTGACCCAAAAAACTGCTGTTTTTTTTTAAAACCAGTCCTCCAAAAATCTATCCCTGAAAAAGGGAAAGCAATTAGCACTTGATTTTTTTGGCATATGGGGGAGGGGGTAAAATCAGGAAAGTCCATCACATGTCTTCTCTATTAACCATGGTTCAGACACAATAACTTGCCATTACTAAGGCCCAAGTAAAGGAGGAGGTTGCAACCCAAAAAGGATTTCTTAAGTTTGCTTCATTTCTAGCATGAAGATTCTATCTTTCAGTTTTTGAAACTTTTTTTTTCTGATTTGAAGGAAATTTTCTTCAATGCTTGAAAAAAAACTATGTTAAAAAGTTAAAGCAGTTATGAGTTTAAGAAAAATTTATATGAGAGCAATACTTATAGATTACCTCAAGGTTCACAAAAATGTTTAAACTTTTACAACTTTCAGATTTGTTAATCAGATAGTATGTTACAAAAAAAAGCAGGAGGGAAAGCAGAGGTAAGGAGAAAAGGTAATGATGTTTGCAGAATTTGGATTTCAAAGTGGAAATTATGTACACTGGTTAAGAGGAAAAGGCAGTTTTTTTTCAAATGGACTGTATGTGTATAATAGAATAATTAAACTAGAGTTAAGTCGTACCACAGTCTTTAAGAATTTCAGGTGGCATCTAGAACTGCCTCTGAATGACTAACATGAGCAAGTATTCTTGGATTTTATCAAAGATATGACACAGAATTATGCAATGGTTCAGTTTCTAAGGGAAAAACGTACTTTGCAACTGCAACACAATTTTACCAGAAAAATGTTTGGTTTAAGAAGTTGACATGCATGCCTGTAACACATTCCAAAGTATCTTTTTTCCCCTTCAGATTTCTAGTCCTGAAAAATCCTGTTTCCTAATTTAGATCAAATACAGTAGTACTGGAACCCATCTCTGTGCTTAGGTGAAAGACATGGTTTTAGGTTTTATGCTAGGTTGCAAAAAGAAATGTAAAGCCTGTATCTCCATCCCCAAATAAAGCTACCTGTTTCAGCTACACTTGGTTTTCTTCTTCCTATAAAAAAATACCCATTTTTTAAATCTAACAACGAATGTGGGTCTGAGCACAGTTAAATTTTCCATTTAAAAAAATGTTCATTCGCTGATACACAAATGCTTAAATGTAGTAAACATTCTACTTTCTAAATCATAAATCTCTTTATCAAATGTTCCCTTTCTCTTAAAAGTCTTTGATAGGTTAGCCAATTTATACTCTTGTGCTAGAAAAACTATTTTGCCTCCCCTGGTAAATAAGGTGCTCAAAATATTTAAACAAAAGAAAGCCTGACTGTAGATTTAACATTAGCACATGTAAAAAAAGCATCTTTCCAAAGGATGGCAGAATTAGATTAAAAACCAAGTTTTCTCTCTAAAAGAAGGAGGTAAGTTTTTCAATACAAAAGACAATTGTGGTCAAAATTGCTAGAGGTTTTCCCTGCTTCTGGTCTTTGAGGAAATTTGCTCTTTATGGTGTGTGTTTAGAAGTTGCAAATTATGCTAATTAAGGTAAACATTTTTTCCTGAAATATGACATTAGCCTGATAATGAACTGATGATTATAATAGCATTTTCCTATTCATAACCAGGTGCTGACACAGTGAAGCCACTTGATGGTGTAAGAATTCTTGATCTAACAAGGTTTGTGCTGCTTCGGATACAGTTTTGAGAATTATTTAAATTGCCTCATGCAAAGTCTTTGACAAAAATAACATTTTTAGGGGAGGGACAATAAGATTGTAATTATCTGCTGAAAGGAGGTCAGAAGTAATGAATGTATTTTGATAGTTTTTTTCTTTTTTCTTTATTTCTTGTTTTTTTTTGTTTCTTATTATTTTTCTTACTTCCCCCCTCCTTTATTTTTTTATTTTTGAGAAAATTCTTGATTTTTTAAAAAAAATGATAATATTTTTGATATTTGCTGGATTGCCTAGGTTAGATTCCCTTAAATGTTGCCATTTGATGAGATCTCAGAGATGTACCTTGGTGGCTGCTGCAGGCCTTTGGAACAACTTCTCACCTGAGCTCCCAAGGATCTCTAATGTGGAGGGCCCTGGGCACCTGGCTCTTCCCGAAGTATTGGGTTAGAATGTGAGAGGATTCTTGGTCTAGTATCAGGAAAGGGCTCTCTTATTTTTAGCCATGTTTTATGGATTGTTGTGAGCTGCCTAGAATAATTATATGAGATAGGTGGCCATATAGATTCTATAAAAATAAAAATATACATACATGCATAAATTTCATTATTAAATGTTGCAGAGTACTTGCAGGACCTTTTGCCACTATGAACCTCGGGGATCTTGGAGCTGAAGTAATCAAAGTGGAAAAACCAGGTAAAAGTGGTTTATTTTTAATGTGAAAGACAGTTATTATGGGGTGACATTTTTTTACAAGTTCTAGACCAGGCATGTCAAACTGCCGGCCCATGGGCCGGATGCATCACACCGAAACCATGCCCACCCCATTGCTGGCAATGGGGGAAAAGTCGTAATATGTTGCGTAACGTCACGTGATGTCGCAAGTTTGACATGCCTGTTCTAGACTACTTTAGTTTCTCGAGAGAAGCATATTAAATAAAACTAATGTTAGAGAAGGAGGGAAGAGTAAAAAGAAAATTATGATAGTAATATAGTATGGAAATATGAATAGAGATTTTTCATCCTGTCTCAAAATTGGAAAACATAGGATCATACAGTGGTCACAGTTCCATGAAGACTTAAATACATTTAAGATATTTTATCTCAAGGTTTTAAATATGCTTGGTTGTGACAATAGATTTTTCTCAAGGGTGAGTACATTGAGGGAGCCTGATATACAATATTTAGATATACAAAACAATATTTAAAATAAAACCAAATAAAGAGAAATGAAACACATTCTTCTTCAAATTCTTGAAACACATAACATTTTAATAGAATATTAAAGCATTTTTATTTTACTTTCTTAATTCAAGACAGCTTAAAGTATCTGCTTTAAATAGAATTTTAAATTTCAATAATATTTTAAAAATTTAACTATCATTATTAACTTCTCTATAATCATGTTTTTCATCTGTAGTGACCAGTGAAAATAAATGTGATCTATTGGTTGGAATCCATGGTGAAGTAAAATGCTACAAATGACCCAATTGTCTCTCAGCATGATCTCAATTATTGTGAGGTTATGAAAAGCAATGAGCAGGGTATGGACAATATGTGCTCCTTCTCTTGTTATAGGTTATCGTGGAGCATATTCAAAAGAATTGATGGTAATTGGCATTTAGTAACAACTGGAAAGCCATATGTTGCTCATATATGGTAAAGATGAAATGAAATATATCCTTATTTACAAATCTCATAGGTGACTGCAGTTTGTGGAAATAATTATAAACTTCCCCCTGATTCTGTCTGTTAAATTCTGCATGCATTTTCCTATTTTTCAAAAAAAGACTGATGTAAGGACCCACCTCAGCTAACCACCCAAGAAAGCAGAACTCTTGAAACAGGCATTGTCTCAAAAGGAACTTTTATTAAGGGTTAGTGACAATAGGGAAGTCAAGGCGAGATCTGGGGAAAAGCCCGCCTAAATGGTATAGTTCAGTGATGGCGAACCTTTTAGAGACTGAGTGCCCAAAAACTGGCCCTGCCCCCGCTCTACCCCCTGCCCTGCCCCTGCTCCGCCCCCACACCGTCTCCTGCCCCGCCTGCCCGCAGGGCCACTCACCGCCTCCAGGGCCCGCCACAGATCGCCCAGGCAGCCCAGCAGCGCCATGGTGGCCACGCCCGCTGCCTGCGCCCCATAGCATCAACTGTGCGCGATGGGGCGTGAGGGCAGAGTCTTGTCTACACTGCCTGGCTGCCATGTCCTTGGCTGTGCTGCTCCGCGTGGGCCACGCTCAGGGGCGACTCCTCCAGGGGGGCTGCTGGTGAGGGGGTTGTGGGGGGAGGAGTCTGGGGCAATGGCACATATGCCCACAGAGAGGGCTCTGAGTGCCACCTCTAGCACGCGTTCCATAGGTTCACCACCACTGGTATAGTTAAACTAGCAATCTTCCTCCTCCCACCAAAGTCATAGTCTCCATTTGAAATCCAGCCAATCCACAGGTGATACGATGTTTGGGTAACTGGCACAGTTGGCGCGCATCTCAAGATCTTTTCCTGTTTCTTTTCTCCCTACTGTCTCCCTGATAAGGGAGATACAGTCTTTTTTCAAGTGGATAGGGGCGGGAGAGGAAAAGCAGAAAGCGAAAGTTATCCAAGTGAAAGTAAATCCTCCCCCTCCCAGCAGAATGGAAGGCCCCAAACAAGAGCACGTATGCAGGGAAAACAATAAGGATGGGGGGGACCTGACATATGCCCCCCCCTAGAAGAACAGGAAATCCATCTAGAAAACTGAAAAAGGAAAGGGGAAAAGAAGCAATACAGACATATCAATCAGGTTTATCAGGATATTTAGTATGCAAATGTTTTGAGAAATCTAGGGGCTCTAACATGCTTCTTGTACACCCACTCATTCTGGGAGGAAGGGAGGTCCTTCCAGACTACTAGGTACTGTGTCACCCCATGATGTTTTTGAGAATCCAAGATATCTTTAATTTCAAAGTGTTGTTCACCCTCAACCATGATAGGCGTGGGCACCTGAGGTGCAGGAGGTCTATGGTTAGAGGTAACCTCCGGTTTGAGCAAGCTGCAGTGGAAGACAGGGTGGATTTGCTGTAGGTTTTTTGGCAAGTCCAATTCAACCGTCACAGGGTTGATGATATGCTTGACAGGGAAAGGTCCTACAAATTTAGAGCCTAACTTCTTTGAAGGTTGTAAATACTGCAAATACTTTGAGGAGAGGTATACCCTGTCCCCAACTTTATATGGCTTTTTCTCCACCCTCCGTTTATCGGTTTGAGCCTTATAGGCCTCTCTGGCTTCATCCAAAGCTTTCCTGACTACTGGCCAGGTATTCTGCAACTGTTTAATCCATTCCTGCAAGGAAGGAATTTCAGGTTCCTTGGTAGGGAGTTCAGGCATGGCTATGAAAGTCTGACCATTAGCTACTTGAAATGGAGAGAAACCTGTACTGCAATGCACAGCATTATTATAAGCAACTTCAGCAAAAGGCAACAGGTCAGACCAATTGTCCTGCTGATAATTAATAAAACATCTCAAGTATTGTTCTAGAACTGAGTTCAGTCTCTCTGTCTCCCCATTCGTTTGAAGATGATGGGAAGATGACAACTCTTGACTGGAACCCATCAAGTCCAGAAAAGCTTTCCAGAATTTAGAAGTGAATCGAACCCCTCTGTCTGAAATTATGTGTTGTGGGGCACCATGAAATCGATATACATTTTGCACAAAGAGTTTAGCTAAAGTCTTTGCAGTTGGGATCTTAGGGCATGGAATGAAATTAACTTGTCTAGAGAACAAACCCGTTACGACACAAATTACAGTGTTTCCAGCACTTTCAGGCAGTTCCACAATAAAATCCATAGAGAACTCTCCCCAGGGTGCTGACAGACTTGCTACCAGTTGTAGCAGTCCTGGAGATCTCCCTTGCCAGCGTTTAGCTGCTGCGCATGTGGGGCAGCTGGCTACATAGCTTTCTATGTCCTTTTTAAAAGCAGGCCACCAAAATTGCCTCTTAAGGAGATGTAAAGTTTTAACAAATCCAAAATGTCCAGCAGTTTTCGAGTCATGCCCTGCTTGCATTACTTTAAGTCTTAGGGCATCTGGGACATAAAGTTTTCCTGCAATCCAGGCTAATCCATCTTTTAACACACACAGGTTATTATGGTTCCGAAACCACTCATCCATCTCTAACGCAGTTTTAAAGTCCTGCAACAAAGTTTTTCCGATAGGCGCCACAGTCTTGACTGGGCCCTGGTGGTTACAGGGGCTGCTAATTGATGAGGATGTAAAAATGGTTTAGTCACTTCTGCTTTCTTGCTGTTATATTGTGGTAGTCTGGACAATGCATCTGCTAAAAAATTCTTTCCCCCAGGGAGGTAATGGATAGTGAAATCAAAACGATGAAAATGTTGGGACCACCTTGCTTGTTTGGGTGAGAGTTTCCTGGGAGTTTTCAGCGCTTCAAGATTCTTATGATCAATCCATACTTGAAATGGTATTTTATTCCCTTCCAGAAAATGCCTCCAAGTGAGGAGAGCCCATCGTACAGCATAGGCCTCCTTCTCCCAAGCTGCCCACCTCTCTGCTCAGTCTCTGATAATTTCCTAGAGGTGTAAGCACAAGTTGCAATTGTCCCTCTTTATTTCTCTGTAATAAGACCACTCCTATAGCCACATCGCTGGCATCAGCTTGAATTATAAATGGTTGTTCTGGGTTTGGGTGTTTCAAAACCGGCTCCACAGAAAAAAGTCTCTTAAGTTTCTCAAAAGTGGCTTCACATTCCCCTGTCCATTTTAATGGTTGACTGGGCTTCGGTTTATCCCCCCCTCTGGTTTTTAACAAGTTTGTGATTGGAAGGGCAATTTGTGCAAAAGACGGGATGAATTGTCTGTAAAAATTCGCAAATCCTAGGAAACGTTTGAGTTGTTTCCTGTTTTTTGGAGGAGCCCATTTCAAGACTGCTCTCACTTTCTCTGGGTCCATCTCTACCCCCTCGTTAGATATACAATAGCCCAAGTAATCAATACGATCTTTGTGGAATTCACACTTTGACAGTTTGGTGTACAGTTTGGCTGAGCATAGTTTTTTCAGTACTGCTTTGACTAGCTTAATGTGTTCATCTTTGGTTTCTGTGTAAATAAGGATGTCATCCAGGTAAACCAAAATCCCCTTATACAGGTGTTCATGCAGAACTTCATTGATTAATTGCATGAATACTGCAGGGGCCCCTTGTAGTCCAAAAGGGAGAACTTTAAATTAGAAACAACCCAATGGGCAGTTGAAGGCAGTTTTCTATTCATTCCCTTTCTTTGTTCGTATGCGGTAATAAGCTTCTCTCAAGTCTAGCTTAGAAAAAAAAAATCCTTTTGACAAATGCGCTAACATGTCTTTCATTAAAGGTAGTGGATACAAGTTTTCCATTCAGACTTCTATAAACTACACACAGACGAAGAGAGCCATCTTTCTTTTCTCTGAATAGTACAGGGGCTGCTGCCCTGGATCTAGCCGGTTCTATAAAACCCCGCTCTAAATTCTTTTTGATAAACTTTCCCAGTTTGTCCAACTCCCTGGGAGTCATGGAGTACATCTTTGGCTTTGGCAGTTTCGTCCCTAGTGGGTCGATGAGGGGGGAGTTTGTCTACTCTTTGTTCGCTGAATACCTCAGCCAGATCTTGGTATTCCATTGGGAGGCTCTGCAAGTCTGACTCACTGAGGGCAGAGGCAAATTCATGGCATAATCCACATCTCCCACCATTTTCTTTAGAGACTGGCGGTGCTTCCCCCTGTGGGAATTTTAGCCATCCTTCCCTCCAGTTGATCATGGGGTTCCATTTCTTTAGCCAAGCCAGTCCCAAAACTAATGGCTACTTCATCCCTGGGGCCACAATAAACGCTAGAGTCTCTGCGTGATCCCCCAGGTCAATATGTAAAGGTCTGGTGGGAAAACTGGCAGACACCCTCCCTACAACCGAGCCGTCCATTTGACAAAAAGTAATAGGAGTTTTTAGACTCCTGAGGGGTATCCCCATTTTTCCCACTAGTTCTGGGCTGATCATGCATCGGGTGCACCCTGAGTCCAGCAAGGCTGCTAATTTTACTGCCCTCCCAGTGCCAGGTATGGAAAGTTCTAGGGGAACTGTTATGGGGTCAATTGGCCCACTCACCAATGGGTCATTTTCGTAATCCCTTTCTGTCCCTTCTGGGTCATCGTAGCATGGAGTTGGAGCTCAACCCTCTCTGTCGCGACCACGGGGGAGCTCTACGACCTCTTCACATCTCATCGCAGTCTCCCTGGGGTGCAGTGAGGTTTTGGGGGGTCTTCCGGCTGGTAGATGATACTCTTTCTTGGCAGGTGTCTTGTGCGGCAATCCACGGCTCGATGTCCTTCTTTACCATATTTGAAGCAGGCAGTGGTGTGAGGCGGGCAGGCGAAGCTCGAGCGGTCTCCCCTCACTTCTCTGGCTGCAGTCTGAAGGTTGGTCTCACCAGACGGTGTAGGTGTTTGCTCGATTGATCTCCCCTTCCTCAGCTAGCAGGCACCAATTATACAGTCGTCCCAGGGTTCCACAAGCTATGCAGGCATTGTACAACTCTTCATTGAGCCCATCCTGGAAACAGCTTACCAGGATGTCTTCTGGCCAGTTTAGACAGCTGGCCAATTCTCTGAACTCTTCAATATACTCAGCCACTGGTCTTCTTCCTTGCTTCATTGTCTTTATGCGCTCCCAGGCTTTCTTGTCTGCCAGCCGGTCTTCGAAATGTCTGTGGAGAGCGGCCATAAAGCGGTTGAAATTCCTCAATTCGCGTGCATTGCAGTTGTACAGGGTCACCATCCAATCAGCTGCTCCACCTTCCAAAGTTAGGGTAACTACCCGAACCTTTTCTACATCGGTAGGCAGTATTCTCCCATAGATTTGCATGTAGGTGAACACTTGTGCTAAGAAATACCCCAATCGCTTCAGATCCCCATCAAACTTCACTCCGATCGGAATTGGCTTCACCTCGGCCAGTTTAGGTGGTCTGCCCCTGGTTCTTTAAGATGGACGGCCTCGCCGTGGTGCTGCTGCCGATGCTCCAGCCGCTGCCATCTCTCAGACCTCTGATTCCTCTTCCTCCGATTCACCCTCCGACTCTTCCTCCGATTCAGGGCGTTCTTTCAGCTGCACCTTGAATTCATCGAGGGTCTTTTTCACATACTCCATCACCGCTTCCATTGTCTTTGACTTTGATTCTTCCTTTTCTCTATCTTTATCAGGAGGGACCTTCTGGATTTTTCTTCTTCACCTTGTTCTTCCCTCCACCTCAAGTAAGGGTGACTTTTGCGGCTTTTTCTTCCCATTCTTCTTTTTTCCCGACTTCAAGTGACCATCTGGCTCGATCTTCTTCCAGATCCCTGGAGAGACTCTCATCGGGTTTCAAACAGAGGAGGTCTTTGGCCCATTTCTCTGCCTGGAACTCCTCCATGTGGAATTCAGTTGCGACTCCCCCGGCAGAGCAGCAGCTTCTCCAGGTTGAGTACTATGCAGATCTTGCCTTATGTAAGGACCCCCTCAGCTAACCACCCAAGAAAACAGAACTCTTGAAACAGGCATTGTCTCAAAAGGAACTTTTATTAGGGATTAGTGACAGTAGGGAAGTCAAGGTGAGATCTGGGGAAAAGCTCGCCTAAACGGTATAGTTAAACTAGCAATCTTCCTCCTCCCATCAAAGTCATATTGTCCATTTGAAATCCAGCCAATCCACAGGTGGTACAATGTTTGGGTAACTGGCACAGTTGGCGCGCATCTCAAGGTCTTCTCCAGTTTCTTTTCTCCAATCTTTTCTCAAGTGGATAGAGGTGGGAGAGGAAAAGCAGAAAGTGAAAGTTATCCCAAGCAAAAGTAAATCCCCCCTCCCCAGCAGAATGGCAGGCCCCAAACGAGCTCATATGCAGAGAAAACAATAAGGATTTGGGGACCTAACAACTAAATAATATTAACATCCACTTTAATTTTCTCTAAAAAAGATTATAAATATATGCATACATGTTATATATTTATCTGTAGGTTATAATCAGTGTAGCACAGATTTTTAGATAGATACATAGAGCTATGTATAATACAGTAGTGGCCAAAATTGTAGAAACCTTTTGGGAAAAGTGTACAGTAGAAATGCCACCTTTGGTTAAGTTTCCACCAATTTTTCTTCTAATGTCTTTATAACTGTAGCCTTGTTCACTTAATAATACTATTTTACATCGCTTTCTGGGCAACCAGTCAACTCTTTGCACCATTACTTTAATTTTATTACGTTTTACAAGCTCACTAAATGAAAGAAAAAAAAACCCAACCAACCTGATAGCGATCGCATAACACACTGACAAATGTCCTCCTCTCAGCTTCAATACATGACATCAATAACTGAATCCTACTGTGATCTGATTGGCTCATTGCCAAAACAAGATGACACCTGATTGGCTCTCTAAACACTCATGCTCATTGGCTACAATCAGATGAAGGAAAGCTACCTGATATCAACCTAAGCAAGTTGTGCTTCCTTTTTCTGGTTATTTGGCTATATAACTTTTCATAGAATACAGTACAGATAATTGAACAAACTTTGTTGCATTACATTCTTGATTAAATTATCTTTCCATTGATATATAATTTATGGTACTACTCCAAAAAGAAAGTGGTGTTATTAGCCATCAAACCTCAAAAATACACTTTTCCCAAAAGGTTTCCACAATTTTGGCCACTACTGTAGATATTTATTGTCAGCATTGGTCTGCAAATTTGCTTGAAGTTACTATAGATCCAAAATTAGCTATAAATATTAGGTTAAAAAAACATAAGAAAACCAAAAGTGTCAATGATAAAAGATATTAGTGTTGTGTTAAGTTGATAGCCCTTAATTTGTGTTGTCTTGTATTTCTATGCACTGTTTCCTAGTCCTGCTCCCCAGGCAATAGATGACTATACAAACTCTCATTTAATTTCTGAAAAGGAATACAGTACCTGTGTTTAGTTTTCACATCTGCGCTCCAGACTTCTGCTCTGGAATGATAAATGTGCTTGTGTTGCTTATCAGAATTCCAGATGTTGAAGTAATTGCTATAGATGTTTATATTATGCATATCTGTTATTGCAGAAGATTCTTTGCCTCTATCTGTCTGTTTATGTCTGTTGGCCTATTTATATGTTGGTCTGTCCATCCATCCATCCATCCATCCATCCATCCATCCATCCATCCATCCATCCATCCATCCATCCATCCATCCATTTATCTATCTATCTATCTATCTATCTATCTATCTATCTATCTATCTATCTATCTATCTATCTATCTATCTATCTATATCTATCTATCTATCTATCTATCTATCTATCTATCTATCTATCTATCTATCTATCTATCTATCTATCTATCTATCTATCTATCTATCTATCATCTATCTATCTATCTATCTATCTATCTATCTATCTATCTATCTATCTATCTATCTATCTATCTATCTATCTATCTCTATCTATCTATCTATCTCTCTCTCTCTCTATCTATATCTATCTATCTATCTATCTAATCTATCTAATCTATCTATCTATCTATCTATCTATCTATCTATCTATCTATCATCTATCTATCTATCTATCTATCTATCTATCTATCTATCTATCTATCTATCTATCTATCTATCTATCTATCTCTCTCTCTCTCTCTCTCTCTATCTATATCTATCTATCTATCTATCTAATCTATCTAATCTATCTATCTATCTATCTATCTATCTATCTATCTATCTATCTATCTATCATCTATCTATCTATCTATCTATCTATCTATCTATCTATCTATCTATCTATCTATCTATCTATCTATCTATCTATCTATCTATCTATCTATCTATCTATCTATCTATCTATCATCTATCTATCTATCTATCTATCTATCTATCTATCTATCTAATCTATCGTGTGTGTTGTCTATATAAATTCGTTTCTGCAGAATACGTCATTTTCCGGGTACAAATCTAAAGATTCAATATGTACCTTTTAGAACTTAGCATTTCAGAAACATAAATGATTTCCTAATTTAGAACTTCATCGTTACTAGAAAACAGCATATCAAAGAAGGCCTTTAATCAAGTTTGATCTTGTTTTGCATAAGAAAATTTTGTGTGGGTCTGGATTACTTAGAAATGCATCGTCACCAATTACATTTTGAAGTGTAATCTTGAGAACTTGAATCATAAGATTGTGTGAATGCAGAAATATTTTCTTACATAGTTACATGCTTTTCTAAAAAAGTTACAATACTTTTGTATTAATATCTTGGATTAATATATGGATTAATATCTTCATCCATATTGCATTAATTTAATTGAACTGAATCTTATGCAGCCATAGTTTTCAGTACTAAAACTTTTGACATTTAAAAAGAATATTTTTTATAGGCCACTAAAAGTTTGAAGGCTATAATTTAAGCTGGAATTTGGGATAGCAGTGTGATTTGTAATCACATAAGTATACAGAATGTTGCTGGAAATTTGTTAATGTTAGCCATTCTTACTTTTAGGATCTGGGGATGACACTCGATCATGGGGACCACCATTTGTTGGAAATGAAAGTGTTTATTTTCTCAGTGTAAACAGAAATAAAAAGGTAATAAAAAGTCCTCCTTGTAATGTTAAATGTTTTAAAGTATACAATTCATTGTTTCTACTTAGGCAGTTCCTGTTGCATGAGTAGTACAGATGTGGGCCCTCTGGCACACTTTTTAAGAGGATGAGTAGTAGAAATGTGAGAATTAGCCCCGCCCATCATGGGAAATTCCCACGCCCACCCGCACACGAGCGCAATTGAGTAGTAGAAATGTGGGAAGTCCCCACACCATAATTTTTTTTTTCTTCTATCTACAAAAATGCAATTCTATCCATTCTTTATGGAATGTAGCTATCGAGAAACCGATATCACAAGGCAGCAGCAACGGCATAATTTAGCATTTGTGTAGAGGAGCGTTGATATTTTGGCAAGATAATCCGCCTGCATATTATCTCTCTTTAACCAAACACAGGTTCTATATTCCTAAAGATTACACCACGAAAGATCACACTAAGCTTGTTGACATTCTTTGGGATTGTAAGTCAGAATACAAAAAACGTGAGCATACAATGGATAAAAAACCCACTGTGTTGCAAACAGTAGAGCCCCAAAAGGCATTAAAAGAATTTCTTTCCATATAAAAAAATGTCCATCGACAAATTTGGATGAAAAGATACCGGTGACTCACAAAGAATAGTTTCCGGAGGAGTTACTTTATCACAAGTTAATAACATGTTTCTAAGACACGACAGTGGTATCACTACAACCAATGATATTGATTTGGATTCACATAAGATTGTTAATGTAGCAGATCCAACCGATGCACAAGATGTCGCAACTAAGAGCTATGTGGATGCTACTAACAAAGTGACCAGTGACCTGCACCTGAATATCGTCTCTGACATAGTCAGGTGTCTGGGTTGTACAGATCTCACATCTGGGAAAGGATTCGCCCTTGCGCTGGGAAATTTGCAAAACCGGTTGCACTTTACTGTTGCTGAACCGCCAACGACACAGACGCTGGTTACTTTGGAAACCACACACGGATTTCTGGTCCGAGCTGCTGACCAAAATGTGTGCCAGCTCTGTACTACCAACGTAAAGTTCCACAAGGACATTAGCATGACCAGCCACCGTCTCACGTTCCTCCCGGAGCCTAGCGACAGTCAAGATGAGGCAACAAAAAACTATGTGGATACTTCGCTCACATGCAACATTTACATAGGCAGTATTGAATCTTCTAGCCTGCTATCAACCTGGCAGTTGGTCAGCCTAAATGCCACTTACAAACTGTGCATTAGCTTGTTGTTTGAAAACACTACCGATATGATTTATCTTAAATCTGGCTCCTGGAGCCTTTCGCTTTTCGGTAAAACAGCAAACCAAGAAGCTCATCGCAATAGTTCATGAGACTGTATTGAGTTTAATTGTAGGTTTTATTAGAAATCAGTTCAAGGTTAGCCATGCATTAAACCTATTCCACGACACCATCATTAAAGTTACGGCACGGAATCATAATGATTTATGATTCGTCATGGAATCATAATAATTTGAACCTGATTGTCTCATTATTGATTGAGAAACTGTAATGTTTTCAAACCCTATTTAAGTTTGGAAACCCAATAACCGTAGCAATCTCAGTATACTACCAACATCTTTTATCCATCAGACTGAAAGTTTAGCATCCTGTCTGAAATAACCACCACAAAAGCTTCTATTGCAGCTGGTATCTCCTCATAGAATTTCGCCTTGATTTGAACGTCTACAATCGATGATTTTAGTTTTCGGTCTGCTTACATCGAACACTATGATTGGGAAGAAATATTTGAACTCTGCCAGGGAGATGTTGCTCTGCATAATTAAGTTGATCCATCCCATAGTAATTCTCTCGCCATCTGACGGGCTGGCGGCAGGCATTTGTATTTGTGAATGAACTTGTATATTGGCATTCCATATTATCTCAGCATTTTATTATTATTAGATTATCATTGAAAGCAACCATCCTATCAGCGGCATGTTCGAAATAGCTCTTGAAATTTGTGAATCATCGGTTATCAATCCAGACGCAGTAATTGGAACAAAACTGCCGCTTCCAGATTTGAGGAAGAGTCCATCATCCGTTATTCCCGATCCCTTCTGGTACGGTCGAAGATACAATCCAGAACCATTTCGGACAATCTTACACACAGAAACTCTCTTTTTGATGTAAATTGCAGATCCATTGATGAGTTTACTGCCAGCATCGCCTCCTATACCTGTTAATGTCCCGGTAACGAGTGATGGTAATACTCTTGATAGAAGGAACTTGCCTGCGGTAGCTAGCATGGGTAAAATAGCTCCAATAAATCCTTCCTCAACTTTTGCGTTGTGCTCTAACTATGTTTTAGACATTTTAAACGTCATTCCTACACTGCTTTGGTATGCCTTTGCCAGTTTGTTAACTTGTATTTGAGTTAATGCCAACACGTGCTCTTTTGACAAATCGGAATGTGAAAGGTGAATAGACACCGCCGATCCTGATTGAATAGCACATTTGATCTTGTCCTTTTGTCTTTCACTAACATTTACTTTCACGTTTACGTATCCACTCATTTTATATGTGCTTTTCCCCCCTCTTATGTGAAACCTTATGGATAGTTCTTTGCCTCGTAGGTTGATAAGTTTCCCGTCTTGATCAATGAGCTTTGTTTCCATCGCTGAAATCGTGCTCGTGGTGATTGGAAGGTAAACCAAGTTAACCGCTTCTTCGATGATCTCGGGAAGAAGCTATATATAATATTTTCTGTTGTGCCATTGGTGTACGATGACCCAGTTATATCATTGGTTACTCTCATGCTGCTTATATTAACTATGTTAATGATGTTCTCTGACTCATACCCTTCTGTGTACACTTGCAAGTTGAAGCCTAATACAGTTCTAATAGAATTTGCTGTCATAAAGTCGACTCTGTATTGAGATGCTATATCAAGTACAAACTTTAGTGCGTTGTTTTTTGGTTCTATGGATATGTAATAATTGTCTGCGACAGAGTTATAGTATCCTTTTTCTTTCATGATTCTCTGTATGTAATCGTTTATGTCTGTAATTTTGTACGACCCTTCCGGCATGTTTATGTTAAGCCACATTGTACCGTTATCCGATGAGTACATTGCTTGCGTCAATGTTTGGGAATGAATTATATGTTTCGAGATTCATTAGAGCCATTTCATACTTTTTGTTTTTATCTAACTGGATAAGCGGTCTAAACTTGGTTTTAATTTTAGTGCTTTTTTCACTCAACAATATGAAGAACGAAGATTTTGGTTCGATGTTGTGAGCTGTTCTTTCTGTATTCAGTGCAATTCTTTCCAGAAGCGGTGTATCCATTTTTTAATGGGGTATATAAAACTTGTCAAATCCGGATCTGTATTTACCCCTGTCTTTCTTGCTCGATAAATCTGTAACAACAAATCCATGCAGCTGCTCCCATGCGGTTTCACAAAGCCTTCTAAACTGTTCAATAGGCATGTCTCTTGACGCATGATCGTAATAGATATGATTAGCACTTTTTTGTCTTGTGGAAATAGATGAAATTCGCATTCCTTCTGATGGTTTGCCTTGGAAGTTTGAAGTAGTCTTGCACGAGGTAAAAGCAGTCTACATTGCTATGACACCCCCTCGTGTAATACGCTTCACATTTGTTTTGCTTTTCCAGCAGAATATCATCAAACATCATCAGGTTCTTTTTTGTACCAATTAGGTCTCCTGGGTCTGGCACATCATCCGTCGCTTCAAAGAACTTGCATTCTATGTTGGCCAATCTAACTGAGTCTTTAGCCATTTCTTCAATTAGCCATGATGGGGATAGATTAAGACTATCGATCTCATCTTGATTAACAAACAATCTAATGATTCGTTCTTTTGACAGTTTCTCTTTGAATGCTTTCTTGATGATCCTGTACTTTGGTTGAAACAGAGATGTGCCAAATACTTGTAGGTTGTTGTAGTCTAACCATCCAGGGTGTAAGAGAAGATTCAACATAAGAGGTTTTTTCCCACAGCTGCTCCTTCCAACAATGAGACTTTTTATCGATTCCGGAAGAAGAGGACTATTAAGACTTTTCGACCGTCCAGCATTCCATGACAGATCTGTTAGTTCCATTTTACATATAAAATAAATTATATTTAAAATGTATTGTATAAGGTGTAGAAGCAAGACTGCAACAAACAACCTTCAAAACAAAAACAAAAGACCCATGCTTTGTGGAAAGTGCGCTGTGTGTAGCATGACAAAGACACAGTTTGTGAAAGCGAGTATAACCGGCGGTTCATTGGTTTTGTCATTGAACTCTATCACTAGTAAGATAAAGCTTCTTTGGGGGAAATTTCCAGGCGAGATGCATATTCCAGGAATGAATTTTGCCGGACCTGGTACTTCTTCAACTACACCTTTTCTTTGAATCTTATTCCTCTGTGAATTTTTGTGATCTACAACACGAAACTCTCATACAGCTTCAAGTTTTTGTAATGCACGACATACTTTGTCTTGTCGTTCAAATTTGGTATTAACTTTTGCACCTTTGACCCTTGGGGTACAATACTTTCTGGGGCCAACGGATAATCATTGTGAAGGTTGTGTAATTCTTTTGGGTATCCAAAGTTGACTTCGAGAATACAAGCCATCCCATCTTGACCTGAAATATTTTTTCTATTTGTTCAGTTCTGTTTCTTCCATCCATTGAAATCCACGAATCGGAAGCGGATTACTCATCACCCATCTGTATAGGTTATTCGCATCCAGATAAGTAATGAACGAAGAAGGTTTACCACCGTCAAATGCTTCACCTATGTACTTGTTGTTTGCACGAGCAAAACAATTTGAGATTGTGCTGACCCTGTTCAACAACTCCAGTTTAATCTTTGTCAGCTCAACAACTCCAGTTTATTCTTTCGCCTCGCAGCTTCTTGATGAATAGTGGCTATCGTACCCGGAAAGGTTATAGAATATTACAGGGAAAAACTTGGATGTTTTGAATTTTAGATTGCAGCTATTGTGCGCCGTACCTCTAAACTTTCCCGTAAGGTGACAATGATCACGAACTTTATCTTCATCACTCAACTCACCTTTGCACATGTGGCACATGGTAGCCGAGGCATATCTCTCTGCATCATCTTTTGTAAATATCATCTTCTTTGGAAACTTGAACCATTGATATATATCCTTAATGTTTTTCACAAGCATGTCGATGAATATCTATGCTACATCATCATTTTCATTCTTGGCGGTGAATACAACTGGGTCTTGTTTATATACCATATCATCAAAGCATATTATAAGGTAGCAAAACAAGCATGGAACGTGCTTCTGATTCTTGTTCATGTAAGACTCTTTGGAGTTTGGTTGGCACATATCCATCGGTTTAATGAATGATTCAAAATCTGCATACACTACAAACAACACCCTCATCAACCTATTGTAGTTCTTAAAAGATAGCATCATGGTGGCTTTCGGGAGTTCTATCTTTTGGGCTCTGTTCAATGAACAATACTCACGTTTCTTAAGAGCCTCAATCTTTTAGTAACCGGTCAAACATCTTTTGCAATAGTGCATTGTGTGCTGTGATTTTTCTGTTCTCTTTGTCATCAGTCTGTTAAAGTTCATTATCCAGCAATAGTGCTTCTTGACGCTGTTGGAATAAGCAGCAGATCAACAACTTTATCGCTTTGGTGCTTGGACACATGCATGGGGTATACATGTCTAGTAACCAAAGACATTAACACTGATGTTATTGTTTCTTTCATATCTGCTAATGATATTTTTGTCAACAGCGACGATATTGGAGTACCACTCCAATTGAGCTTCTCAACTTGTTTCCTCAATTCCTTTGTTATTCTTTTAGGATTATGGTCTGCTGGATTCAACGCTCGTGTCACGCACCACTTGAAACATTGGTTATCTTTATTCTTCATGTTGATAATCGCTTTTTTGTTTGCCAAAACAGGTGGAAGCGGAATGTATAACTTACTCTTTAATGGTTTGTATGCGACGGTGTTTATCTCCAACCTTTGCATGGCCTTAAACTTCCAGTTACTACCTTACATCTGAAATATTGCCATTGACTTCATTATCTTGTCAACGGCTTTGCTATATAGTTCACCAACATTGGTCGCTTCTAATACAACTTCTGTCTTTGAATGAAACGGAGCATTGATACTGATAACTTCTCCGTTTTTCATATTGACACAGTCCATCTCGCAAGAAAGAACTAAGTTAACTTTTGTCATGCGATTATTAGCCAGCAGATTTACAACTTTGTTTCTCACCCTTCTTAGAAATGGAATAGCATCAACTCCTTTAATACCATCAATAATGTATTGCTTTGCGAATCCTTTGATTGCTGACTTGCTTTGTCTGACCTGAACCTTGTTTTTGTAAAGCTTGTTGAAGATAGATTTGACTTGTGTTTTGAGTGCTTCGAGTTTTTCATTCACAACTCTCTTTGGTTCTTTGGATATATAGCTAATAATCCAATCAGCAAATATGTTGATCTTGTCATAAATTTTCTTGGTAACTGAAGCTGGCGTTGACGTAATAGGCATAACCTGTATATATGGAATCGACTCATCGAGTAGTAATCTTGCTGTAGTACCACCAAGTAGAGCCATCAACTCAAGCCTTTCTGAGCTTTGAGTAACCCCGTTGTTTTGCAACGGCACGCAACTCACGAACAGTTACTTTGTTAACCATTTTATAGTAGGCAAGAAATTTGTTTAAGGCATATTCAATTTTGGAGTCCAAAAACCTGTTAGTTATCAACCACGTTTATCTCGTATCTTTCTCTCCATATTTTACCATTGTAATCAGTGAAAGCTTTTGTTGAACATCTTAGCGCATGTCTAGCCTTGAAAATCGAAGGATATTCAAGTTCAATTCCTGTTTCTCTATCTTTAACTATTATCTTCATCGGGTTATTGTGGATCTATTTAAGGTGTGAGTACTTTGGGTTTTGCGGTATTGCAGGAGCTTCAGTAGGAACAAGCCCTCTTTCAATGAGAAGTTTCAAGATCTCTGGTTTTTTCATAGTCATTATGCCTTTGATCTTGTTGTCTTTCATTATGTGCTTCAGGGCAGGAAGTGAATATTTCCTTTTAAGGAACTCATCCTTTGGGTTCACAATCTTTTGTGGCTTTTGCGGCTTTGTGAGAGCCTCAGAAGGAACAAGCCTCCTTTCAACGAGAAGTTTCAAGATCTCTGGTTTGTTCATAGTCTTCATGCCTTTGATCTTGTTCTTTCATTATCTGCTTCAACTTTAGAAGCAAATATTTCTTTACCATAGACATGTCTCTTTTGTTATATACAGAAATAGATTTTAATGCATTTTCATTTTTGTCTTATGGGTGGATAGCACAGACTTTTCTGGTGTGGGGATTTCCCACATTTCTACTACTCATCTGCGTTTGTATGCGGGTGGGTGTGGGAATTTCTCATGATGTCATCGATGGGTGGGTAAGGGATTTCCCATGATGGGCAGGGTTAATTCTCACATCTCTATTACTTGTCTGCGCTCGTGCATGGATAAGCGTATATGGATGGGGCTAATTCTCAAAAGTGTGCCAGAGTGCTCCTATCTATACTACATGTATGCATATACACAGCATTGTTTAAAGGTGAAACAGCTATTAGATGTGATTGATTCATTCTTTCATTAATGTTCTAAGTGGATTTTTTAAAAATAATGTTCTGAGTTGATAACTGAATAGAAAGTTGTTTTTATATTATTAAGAGAATTACATTTTCCCTTTTTTACTAGAGTATAGCTGTTAATATGAAGAAGGCCAAGGGAGCAAAGATAATTAAAGAGGTGAGTTTAAACTGAAAAATAAATCCTTGCTTATCAAAGGAAAGTTTGTGTGTGTGGGGGGAAAGGTCAATCAATTCCAACTTCTCACAAAAAAAAAAAGATCTCGCGAAGTTGGAATTGATTGACCTTTCCCCTCCCCCCCCCACAAACTTCTTTTGTTTCCCTGCACCAGGCGGCGGCGGATTGCGAAGGAGAAATGGCACAGGACTGGAAGTCAGGTAAGGAAAGGCATGGGTGCTGACAGCAGGATGCTTGCCTACTTCACCACCCTCTCTCCCCGAGCCTCTGGTGCTCCACCTGCCACCTCGGCGCCCTTCCCGCTACCACCCAGCACGGCTGCCCAGGGACTGCAGGGGCTGGCCTGGCACGGGAAGGGCACGTGCACCCCACCCACCCACTTCACCACCCTCCCTCCCCAAGCCTCTGGCGCTCCACCTGCCACCTCAGTGCCCTTCCTGCTGCTGCCCAGCACAGCCACCCAGGGACTGCAGGGGCTGGCCTGGCACGGGAAGGGCACGTGTGCCCCACCTGCCTGCTTCACCACTCTCCCTCCTTGAGCCTCCGGCGCTCCACCTGCCACCTCAGTGTCCTACCCACCGCCAGCCAGCATGGCCGCCCCAGGGCTGCAGGGGCTGGCCTGGCACGGGAAGGGCGCGTGTCCCGCCCACCTGCCCTGGTACCGTACCTGGTTCGCCATCATGCTCTCGCTGCTGCTGCATTGCTTCTCCACTCCATGTACAGGCCCCACCCCACTCCCATGCGCTCGTGACCTACCGGTACCAGCAAAAAGTAAGCCCTCCCCGAAAGTAAATCCTAGTGCTTACTTCAGAGCCCAAAAGAAAGTAAGACCGGGTCTTACTTTCGGGGAAACACAGTAGATTGTTGTCAGACCTGCCCCAGTTTTCTCTCTCAGGAAAGTAGGACTTGTGACTCCATTTAATTGAAGCAAAGAAACTTTTACTGAAAGTAACTGGTTGCAGTAAAATCAGAATATGGTGTTCCTGTGCAAAATACAAAGCTATTCTTTCAAATTCGCAATCCCTCTTCTCATGATTAGTCCCCTGGCCAGCCAGTGTGATACCGGTAAGGTGTTTTGAGAAACTCTGAGATGTGAAACTGGTAACATTCCATTCTCAGAGCAAAAGGCCTTGAAGATCCTGGTACGAGCCGGTTTGGTTTTGTCACTTCCCTCTCTCCATTCCCCCCCACCATCTTCCTATTTCCAACCATTTGATACACAGGTGTGGATTGCCTCAAATGCTCCCCCCCTCTCTTCCCCTTTGATGGCAGGAGCCCAGCAAGGCGCCAGGCCGACAATGGAGATCTTGACAATTGTGCCCATCCAAAACATTGTGAATCACTAATGCTGCTGTTCAGATATTAAAGGAAAAATAAAATTATACCTTTAGTGCATCCTGAGTGGCTACCCAACTAACTCCAAAATTCACAGTAATGTCTATATAGGTTAAGTCTACCAGTAAAAAAAAGAATACCATTATAATTACAGATGTAGATTCTTTAAAAAGTGATATGAAAATAAGGATACTTTTTGAAATCACTGAACATTTCTCTCCATTACATTTTTTAAGCATCTCTTTCAACATTGTCATTTTAAGGAAATATTTTTATCAGCAAACTAAAATTCTTTTTAATTACAGAAACCACAACTATAGTTGAAACTGAAAAGAACTTTCTTGGTCCAATAATAGATTGGGAAGAATAATTGATGAAAGAACTTTCTTGGCCCAATAATAGATTGGGAAGAATAATTAATAGAAAAATATTGGGATATTAAGTCTTTGGTGAATGTAGCCACAACCAATATGGAGTAAAATGTCTTCATTTTGAGAAGCAATCTCCAACACATTTTCCCATGGCTGCATAACACACATTATTCATTCTTCCTTTCTCCCTTATTCTCCCACATGCAGACCAAAATAACACTTTGAAACAGATTGAGCTTATGTTAATAGACTGATTTTAGTTGGTATATGTGTTTGCTCACACATGTGTAATATTTTTCTGCAACATTATGGAATAAAGGATTCGCTCTCCTCCCTTTTCTAATAGCAACTGTTCTTGAAGATGCCTTGCAGCTTCAGTGATACCATTGGAGCTTTTTTTCAGGCATCATGGAATTAGAGAATATTCTCTAAGCTGCTGCATACATGATTTATGGATTAGAAATTGCTTATGCCTTGGTTCCATAATCATAGATTAAATGTGATTATTACAAAGTAAAGAAATAATTTAAATGAGCAAACCAGTCAGCTCTGTTAGGCTCTTCTTATCCTTGAGTTTCAGTTTCAGGACTGATATTTTAAGAACTAATTGCTATGTTTTATCTCTATAGAGATAAATTGGACTCTATAGAACACAGATATGCTAAAACTGTCTCGTTTACTGAGATTTTAAATTACGTTTATGGTTTGTTGTTATTGGTGCTGAATGCTTGGAAATTTGTTAAGAGTCTGACTCATTTCCACTTTAAATTTCAGCTGGCAGCTATCTGCGATGTGCTTGTGGAAAACTATGTCCCTGGAAAACTGGCTGGAATGGGTCTGGGCTATGAAGAGATCAACAAAGTTGCACCTCATATTATTTACTGCTCAATAACAGGTATTTAATTTCAGTAGTACAGTATTCTGTCATTAGTTTTATTTTCTTTGAAATTTTATATGGTTTTATTTTTAATTCTTATGAAAAATTAGATGATATTCCATTCCCTATTCCCAGAATGTCAAATGCAGGAAAGAACAGGGAAATATAAATAAGTTTTAAACTATAAATTATTTTAAAGTATGATTTTAGACCAAATTTGTATTATACTTATACAGGTAATCCCTGAGTTACAAGCGTTCGCTTAACGCTTGTTCAAAGTTATGTGATGAGTGCCCCCTAGTGCTTACAAGCAAGTCCTGAAGTTATGAATATTGCAGCACCATGGTAGTCATTCGCCCTTACGAGCGACCGCATTGGCTCTGCAATATTCAACTTGGTTATTCCCTCCCTCCTGACCCCTGCCCTGGGTCTCCCTAGGCACCAGGCTTTCAATACCCTGCGAAGTTTGAAATCCTTTGCTTTCTTGGCTGCTCCAGGCCTTCGGTGCGTTTGCAGAGAATGGAGGCCTAAAATAACGCAAGATCATGCGAGATCAGTGGGGCAAGATCTCACGCTACTGATCTTGCGTGATCTCATGGTACTTTAGACCTCTGTTCTCTGCAACAAAGAATGGAACCGAAACTAGGGGACGCTTCCAAATACCTCCGGAGGCTGGATCGGGACTCTAGAGGCATTTTCCAGGCTGCCACCCAGATCTGAGGCCGGGGAACGTTTCTGTGCCCCCCATGGCTTGATCCGGGCTCTGGAGGCGTTTTCCAGGCTGCTGCCACCCGGATCTAAGGCTGGCGAATGCTTCTGCACCCTCCAGGTGGCCCGATCCAGGCTCCAGAGGCATTTTACAGACCACTGCTGCATGGATCTAAGGCCGGGGAATGCTTCCGCGACCCCCTGCAGCTCAATCCGGGCTCTGGAGGCCTTTTTTGGGCTGTTGCCCCCAGATCTAAGGCTGGGGAATGCTTCTGCGCCCCCTGTGGCCCAATCCGGGCACCAGAGGTGTTTTCCAGGCCACTGCTGCCTAGCTCTGAGGTCGGGGGACGCTTCTGCTCCCTGCTGTGCTCTAATCTGGGCTCTGGAGGCGTTTTCCAGACTGCTGCTGCCTGGATCTAAGGGCAGGAAATGCTTCCGCGGCCTCCCGCAACCTGAGCCGGGCTCCGGAGATCTTTTCCAGCCTGCTGCCAACCAGATCTAAGGCCAGGGAACACTTCTGCACCCCCCGTGGCCCCGATCTGGGCTCTGGAGGCCTTTTCCAGGCAGCTGCTGTCCGGATCTAAGGCTGGTGAATGCTTCTGTGCCCCCCTGTGGCCCAATCCAGTCTCCAGAGGCGTTTTCCAGGCCTGATTGGGCTGCGGGGGGGCTGCGGAAGCATTCGCCAGCCTCAGATCCAGATAGCAACGGCCTAGAAAAGACCTCCGGAGCCCGGATTGGGCCACGGGAGGCGTGGAAGCTTTTCCCGGCTTCAAATCTGGGCAGCAGTGGCCTGGAAAAGGCCTCCAGAGTCTGGATTGGGCTGTGGAAGCATTCCCCAGCCTCAGATCTGGGAGCAGCGGCCTGGAAAAGGTCTCAGGAGCCCAGATCAGGCCGCGGCGGGGTAGCTCTGAAGCGTTCTCCGGCCTCAAATCTGGGTGGCAGAGGCCTGGAAAAGGCCTCTAGAGACCGGATCAGGCCGCCAGGGAGGGATACGGAAGTGTCCTCCAGCCTCAGATCTGGGCGGCAGCAGGACCTGTGGCAGAGAGGAGACGGATCTTTTCCAGGTGAGTCCAACGCGGCAGGAAGGGAGGGGGAAGCATGCGGTATCTTAGTGGGTCGGGGAGGCCTTGGGGGCCTGTTCCATCATTAGACCCTCCATGGCCTTCCCCACCCTGAGATACCTCATGTTCGCTTAATGAGCCGCGTGTATTTTAACAAGCAAGGGAGTGATCTCGTTCGAGGTACGAGATTCACTCTATGAGTTTTTGAGTTACGAGTGGAATGGGCAGGCTCCATTTATACTTGTAACTCAAGGACTACCTGTAACAAATTGTTCATATTGATATAATACGATATTTTTAGATATTTAGCATTCAGTTTCATGGAAATATTAAAGACTTTCTGTAGGACTGATGCTATAATGGAAGAATCCTTGTTCATACAAATTAGATCTCTCACATAAGTGACTCAGGAGAGTCTTAACAACTTCAATTTGGCTTGTGACTTGACAGCATTCATCTTAAGCCAATATATGGGTGACTAATGGCCTCTGTGTGAGGCCTATAATATTTCACTTTGTATGAAGTGAATTTAAACCAGTGTCTCCTTAATATTTTTCATTTAAATGAATATTCTTTTGTTTGTGTAACAATTTTTTATAATTCCAAAGAAATAATGCACATTGCACATTGCAAAGGAATGTACTTATTTATAAAGAAAGAAAAATAATTTTAAATTGCTTGACTACCAATTCATGAACAATTTTCATTGCCACTTTTTCTCCTTTAGCTCAAATGCTTAAGTATTTGTATATGCTTAGTTTGTAAATCTATGCATTTCTACTGATCCTGGGGAATCAACAAGAATCTGTAATTAAATTCATGTGTAAGTTTTACTTCAATACTTTTTGGGCTCAGTGGCCCTTTAAGAATCTGAACTTTGTTGATCACCAGATAACATTATGACATTAAAGCCCTGCAGTGACGGAACAAAGCCATGATATTGCTCACTGTTTTTACTTGCCACCACTAACTTTGATTCCTATGTGTTTTATATTTCATTCCCTTGTTTTCCATGTGGTCGTCTTTGGTGCTTTATTAGCCTGGTGTCAAGAAATCATCTATATATGAAAATATGTTTGGTTTTTTGTCTTAAAACAAATGTTTCATCATCTGACACACATATTGTGGTCTGGCTGCTTTTCCCTCCATATATATAAAACATGCATTCATAATTTCAACTACGATTGCTTGTCTTGCATTGCACAATCTGTGCAATTTTGGAATATACATGTTGTATACCAAAAAATCTAGTCTAGCTGCTGTTTAAGTCTCCCAAAGATTGTGGTTGTTCCAGGAGCTTATGCCAGCCTGAAGGATTTTTTTTTTATTTGAATGACTGGATTCATTGCACAAATACAAGAAGTTGTACAGGGCCTGCTAGGCAATTCTAAGCTGTTTTTGAAGTTCATGCAAATTTTCCATATCATTCAGTTATGTTTATTAGTTCTGTATTTTTTTCAATTCTTTTCTTTATAGACCTGAAATATTTTGATTCTATCTATATGTTGGCCTTCTCTCAGATAGTTTATCTTATTTCTATAATACAGGTAATCTTCGATGTATGACCACAATTGAGCCCAAAATTTATGTTGCTAAGTGAGAAATTGGTTAAGTGAGTTTTGCCCCATTTTACGACTTTTCTTGCCACATTTGTTAACACTTAACAAATGTGCAAGAAAGTCGTAAAATGGGGCAAAACTCACTTCACAAATTTGCAGTTGTTAAATTAGTAACACAGTTATTAAGAGAATCTGGCTTTCCCATTGACTTTGCTTGCCAGAAGGTCACAAAAGGTGATCACACGATTCTGAGAAACTGCAACTGTCATAAATATGAGACAGTTGCCACACATCTGAATGTAAATCACATGACCATGGGGATGCTGCAATGGTCATAAGTATGAAAAATGGTCACAAGTCACTTTTTTCAGTGCCGTGGTAACTTTGAATGATCATTAAATGAACTGTTGTAAATCGAGGACTACCTGTATATGGAATAGCAAATACATTTGTCCCTTTTCAAAAAAAAATACAATTTTTTTGGGTGACATTGCACTTGCTATTCCATTGTGTGAAAACGCTAATGCCCAAGGTTCAGGGAGCAGCAATAGCTTACAATGGATGATTAAAGGATTATTTTGGAAGGTGAAGGAGGTAACACATTGTGCTTATTATGGATTTAAGTTAAGCTTGGTTAGATTTTTATATTAAAAATTATCTTTTTGGTGTGCAAAACTTCCCAAAGAGCTTTTCAGAAGGGTCCAACTGTCAGAAGAGGGAGCTGTTCTGAGGCTGTATTTATGAAGTTAGGATTTTTTTCTTATGACACAATCAATACCTGCTTGTAAAGGAAGCTGAAACAAGGATTTTTTGTTAAGTAGCTAAATTAGTTGAATGCCCAAGAGAGCTAATAGTTTATTGTGATAAAAAGAGGATTTCAAACTAAACGTTGAAAAACAAATGGAATGGGAAAGAAAGAAGAGGGAAGTGGATTTTGTACTAAAATAAGACTTTGAAGTAAGAAAAATATAAATTTAGAGGTATAGTTTAAAATGTCACGATCAGGTATTTGAGCTGGAAAGGTATTTGTGATTTGGGCACATAATTGATAAAGGAAGGAATGGAGATGAAAATAAAAGATACTTCATTGCACCAGAAGAGAGGTGGATAACCCCATCTTATTTTTTCAGCCGTCTGCGTGAACATCAGTGACCAATTGGGAACCAATAGGTTTCTTAGGATTCAGAGGGAAGAGGCTTGAACCAGAGTAAAATGCCAAAAAAAGATTTTATTGAATAAATACTAAGAAATGTTATGCAGACCACATCCCTTCAGCTTTATACTTTTTCCCCCCTAAGGGTCATAGAATATAAACAATAACAATTATAGATGGCTTGTAGCACCTGTTATCAGTGACTTGGCCACAATTTCAGATAGTTGACCTTCTGCCAGATATATTACTACTACTATTACAGTCGTGTCGGTAACATCGAAGTGCTCCCAGGTTAAAGGGATTAGCTGGTGGCATGGGGGATGCCCAGTTGGGGATTCCTTTTGTGTCCCTGTTAAGCTGCCCACTGAAGTGGTATTTATCTATCTACTTGCGGTTACCCACTTTCGAACTTCTAGGTCAACAGGTATTGGAACGAAAGGAGCTCACCCTGCCATACGCAGCAATTGGATCTTGACTGCAAGCTTGCTGACCATCAGCCCAGTGTCCTAACCATGAGAGCCATCCGCTCAACCAGAGATATTAAATACGATATCAATTCTAACAGACAAAATCTAGAGTAATCTGATGCTGTATCTTATCCATAAGTAAGGAAATCAGACAGTTGATCCTGTGCAAAGATATTTTTATGGGAAACATTTCTAGTATACAATCATTTGCTCCCTGCCTCCTTGGCAGGTGCTAGAACTCACATGTCCTTTTTATCTAAACTGTACAAGTAGAAATAGAGATATAAGGCTCAAAGGTGAGAATGATTTGCAATAAAATGATGCATATTCTACAGTGAGTATAATTAATAATAATTAATGCTTAATTTATGTAAGAATAATTGCATACAAATTGTCTCAGCTGTCTAAGTAAACCTTTTGATGTATTTTATATGTAGAAAAAGAAAAAAATGTCCTCTACAGGTAGTCCTCAATTTACGACAGTAACATAGCCTGTCCATTCATGTTGGGAATTGAAGACTACATTAAATGAAGCGCATAATTAAAGACCTTCCTGTCCGTTTCCCCCAATGCATTTATTAAATGAATGCATGGGTCAAATGCATGGGTCATTAGATAGAGCATGGAGCGACTCAGGGATGGGAGAAACTGTGGGAGGCTTAGTGCAGGCACAGGCGCATCCAGGAAGTCTCTTCCCCCCCTCCCCGTGGGATATCCCATGCTCTGCTTTCTGCCCCTTTGGTTCCCCAAAGACCTATGGGCCTCCTCCCCACTCCCACTCCCTTGTCACCATTCGCTGACTTACAATTCCTCCATAGCCACCCTGTCACAATCGCACATTTATCTTTTGAAGATACCATTTTTCAGGATTTTTATTATTATTTTATTTTTAAAAAAGGTTAAAATACAAAACTCCAAAAAATTGAAAAGAAAAAACAAATAAAAAACACAAAACAAACAAGGCATTAAAAAGTGCATTATAAAACAAAGAAAATCAATGTATTAATTAGAATTCAAGTAGTGGGGATAACGTGTATAGGTGTTGGGGTTTTTTTCAATGCATTTTTTTTAATGCCATGTTTGGAGCAGGTTTCCTTCTCATTAAAAACTTTTTAAAGATGGGAAGAAGGTGGAAGGCAACAATGCAAGAGAAGGCATCTCACTTTCAAACTTTTATTGATTTATCAAATTTGTATTTATAAAATACAAAGAGAAATTCAAAAAAGTAATAGAAAAGTAGGAGGACGGGGAGGGAAAGGAAAAAAAAAGATATAGTGTAAAAAGGGAAAAGGAAAGAAAAAGGCACCAACTTCTGACTCTCTTTAGCACAGTGGAAGGTAACAACATTACAACCACAACTTTTTACTTTTACACAGCAATAGCTACAAGCCATTTCTATAACAATAAACCTATCTAATTAGTAAAAACAAAATCAAAGTTTCATTTCTTTTTTCATTGCAAGCACAAAATTTGGAAGCAATTTCACAATAGAAACAAGGTTAGATATATTCTCTTCTTTGGATAAAAGAATCAATTTGACCATCTCTGTTTTTCTTTGTTGTGGGGAATAGTATATGCTTCTGTTAATTCATCCTCTGTATTATTTTATTTCTTTTTAACCCTAAAGGGAGGAAACACTTTTTCTAATTTTGATATTTTACTAACTTTAAAAAATATTCAAGTAATCCCTTCATTTTAAACCCAGAACCCAAAACACAATATTACATTAGAGCTTTCATTCAAATATATATATCACACCAATATAAGTCCAATTAACTCCAATTAGCTCATTGAATTCAAATCTCTCCCTCGAGTTTATCCTCATGGAGTAAATCTTTTTCTTCTCTTATTTTTAAATTTAATCAATAGTATTTTACAAACTTTGGGAATTATTCAGCATTACATAAAAGGACAGAAGACATGCATTTATAAACTCATTTTATATATACAAAACTACCTTAAAGCTTTCTTTCAATACATATATCAAACTTATAAAAAATCCATCCCAACTAATTAAGTCCTTAAATTTAAGTCACTCCCTCCAGCTTATCTTCATAAAATGAAATCTTTTTCTTCTCAGGAGTGTCTATCTTTTCTTCAAGAAATTTTCAGCCTTATTTATATCCATGAAAAAAATATTCCAAAGTTCTGTTGTAGATTAACCTGGAGCAGATCCTCGTAGAATAAAGTTTCCTTCTCTAAGATGTCTATCATATCTTTTTTTTCCTCAAAGGATTCTTGGTCTTGTTAGTATCCATGAAGAAAAAGTCCCAAACTTGACCTCTTAGGCATTGTAAATTTACTTGGTACTGTTGTTTCAGTTGCAGGGTTATATTCAAACCATCATTATAATAAAAGCTGGTGTCAGATTTATATTCCAAAGGTACAATTAAGTTATTTGCATTGTCCAGCATTTGTAAAGTTGACACAGTGGGTTGGTGATTTTCTACACCTGGGTTTCCTGTTCTTTTTTAATATCCTCTGTGTAATTAATATCTTTGGACCCTATCAGATTTATGGTATAAATGATTTTCTGTATGGACTTTTCAAATATTTTTTGACAACAGACTTCAGCTCAAGAGTTAAACATCTTCGTATCTCCCTCTAGTGGTCAAAGAATGTTATTTATTTATTTATTTATTTATTTATTTATCTATCTATCTATCTATCTATCTATCTATCTATCTATCTATCTATCTATCTATCTATCTATCTATCTATCTATCTATCTATCTATCTATCTATCTATCTATCTATCTATCTATCTATCTATCTATCTATCTATCTATCTATCTATCTATCTATCTATCTATCAATCAATCAATCATGAATCAGAGTTCATGAAAATCGGAAAATTTCAACCATCACAACAAAACAATACAGAGCTACAGATTATTTTAAAAGTAGTTAAGACCACAACTTTTATCCTTATATTTCAAAAGAAAAAATATTCCACGTTTCCTTATTTTAGCTGCCACCAACAACCCTCTTCCTTGTCGTTTAACAGTAAAGGAGACTAAAAGATGGCATATGGCTTCAAAAAGGAGTGATAAACTGTAGCTAAAGAGAGCCTTTTTTAGCTAATAAAGATAATAGTCTCATAAATTGATTAAGAAATGAAGGGCACAGCTTATTGTCAATTTGAAAAATAAATTCCAAAATGGCTGTTTTATCCAACAACGATGTGATTTCAGCTTCACCCCCCAGCTTCAGCTTACCAGCTATTTTGAAGCACTGCTTTTAAAACTGCTTGCAGACTGTTGCTGTTATCGGAGGATCTTGAGGGATGAAATTCTGGGACTCTCCCTAATCCAGGAGGGTCAAATAAACAAAAGGAAGCCTGTTCCTTCTGCTGTTAAGCTGGAAAAAATGACAGTCCAGAGAGAGGGAATCCTCTGAGTATGTCAGCTGCTGGCCAAGTCTTCACCAGAAATGAAGATACCAGAGGTCAGAAAGTTGGAGTAGAGAATGCCATTCCCTTGCTGGGCCGTTGCAGGATCAGTGTAAATTGGCACAATTTCTTCTTAGCTCTCCAAATGCCAGTGAAACGCAACAGGGCTTTTGGTCCCTTACAGTCCTTAGCTCCGTTGCACTATGCTGGCTTTTGGGGAGTTAAGGACTCCTAGGATTCCTTAAATTCTTTAGCTCCCTGAACTCCAGTGTAATGCTCAACCCCTTTAAAACAAAGAAGGTAATTTGTTGAGTTACTCTTCTAAGCACATGCTAGAAATAAAATCCTGCAGACCAAATTTTGTAACCTGATCTGGCTGTGCTGATCCTGAGAACAATGAAGCTATTTTGCCCAGTACAGGGTGCTCAGGTTTCAAAACAGGCTGAACTGAAGGCTGCTGGAATTCTCCTACATGGCCTCCTCCTTCCCAGCTTCTGTAGATCTTTAGAAAGTTAAGTATAGCACTAGGAGGAGTGGAAAAGGACTGTTTGAAATCCGGTGGGGGCAAAGCCCAGTGGGGACCTGGCAGGGCAAGATGGGGGAAGGGGGGGGGAATAGATATGCAGGTGTGCTGTAGCGTCTCTGCAAAGTTAAGAATTCTACAGAACCAACCTGGTCATTTATAAGGATGAATGACTGGGTGACTTCTGTAGAATTTGTAACTTTGAAACAGGGTCGCATATAGTTTTGGGAGGGTATGTTGTAAATTTGAATGATCATTAAATGATCTGTTATACCTTGAGGGTTATCTGCATTGCATATGTTCCAAAAATGCTTTGTTAAAATTAGTGACAAATCACTGATTTCCAGTAATGGAATTTCAGGAATATAAAAATATAAATATAACATTAAATTAATGCTATATATGCTCGATTGGAGCAGCATATATAAACCCCAGTAAATTGAAAAAAGAAAGAATGATGCACATGGAGACCAACTATTTTCGCCCTGTTTCTCCTGCATCTTTGCTGGAATATTTGCATTATTCATAACCATCACCACCCTACAACTCCCAGAGAGTATTTAAAAGTGTTTTTTTAAGTTATCCTCTGCTTCAGAAAAAATGCTAAGGGCAAAACTTAAGAAAATTAAGGAAAAATGAGATGATTCTTTTGAAATCCTGCTTTATACTGTTGTTCCCATTTACTACCATAGCTCCAGCATCTACCTCTACCATAATGATTGAAAATTACATGTGTGCTTTCTTGAAGTTTTGAAATGGGAAAAGGCAAAAATTGTAAAGAAAAATACTGTAAGAAAAGGGCAAAGGTGCCCTTAAATTGAGCTTAGCTCCTAGTGACTACATGGACCTGGGCACATACATTCAGTTTTCTTGACAATTGTAGAGAAGAGTCTTGCCATTGCCATCTTATGGTATGTTTGGTAAAAATAATTTTTTAAAAATTGAGAATCTCATCTTCCAGATCTCTTTGAAAAGCAATAAAAAACTGAAAATTTGCCAAAGTATGTGACATGGCCCAGCCTGTTTTGCATCATTGACTAAACCCTTGTGACACTTCTAAAAGCCAAAAAAATATTGTGCATCACTTGGATTAGGGTAGATGAAATACTGAAGAGCAAATACTTAAAAACATAACCTTTGTCTAGACCAAGACAATTGTTTTATAAAAATATTTTTCCAAATATGAACTAGTTACATTTCAAGTCTTTGGGACCAGAGTCAAAGCAGAGCTATTCAACCTACATATCTCTTTTCATTAATGATTACTTTTATGTTCAAACTGCCTAGATCCAGCATAACATTCTTGCTGCTTTCTGAATGGTTTTGATATTCTATCTGCCTGTTTTGCTTACAGTTTGGCTCAGAAAATAATGAAGTAGTATTACTATAATTTGTAATTTAGAAGTAATATTACTGTAATCTGGTTTAAGTTTATTATATTTACTTTCTCAGATAGGCACTGAGAAATGAACTTTTATGGATATTTAATATGGTCTGGTTTAATTGGAAACTGAACAAAGAAAATGGTCTTCCTACTATACTCTGAAGAGTAACCTTTGTATGAACAACTGCTATTCCCATGAAACATAGATGATATACAGTATGTATAGACTTTACAGGAAGGATGAAGCTCTAGAGCAGGGGTGTCAAACTGCCGGCCCACGGGCTGATGGCATCATACGGAAGCCGCACCCACCCCAGCTTTGACAATACAAAAAAAGTCGTGACACGTCACATGACGTGGCGTGTTCTAGCGATTTTGTGGTATCACATGGTGAGGACAGTGCAAAAATATAATTTCAGGTATTTTATGATTCCTAGCTTATAATGCTAGCAAAAGTAGGGGAGCAAGATTAACTGTAGCTCCAAAGGAGTAAATCTACAGGCCTTTACAGAAACAAATTGGCTTAAAGCAAACAAGTATTTTCAGTTTTGAAATAAGGTGAAAGACATATGTAGAGAGTTATTCATAACAACTTTCTAAAAAAAGAAAATAAGTAACTAGAATTTACCAAATAGCATATTTGATGCTTTTAATCCTTGTAGCTTGTCTTGCAGATTTAGTGTGAACTCCTGCAACTGATATTCCCCCCACCCTCCCATCCCGATCACCTTTGAAGCAGGTCTAAGCAAATAAAAGCTCTTAAATAATTTTGTATTCCATAGGAATGATATTCAACCTCATACTGATAGATGATTTACCAATAACCCTACAAGTGTTCCTCTGATTCCTCCATTACCAAGAAGGGACTGAGTCACCCAAAATAGGGTCTCTGAATTGCTATCCATGGACACAAAATAATCCACAAAATATGGCAGAGAAAGAAATACATTTCACCCTCCTTATTGCCACAATGTAGTCATTAATACAGACTTGTACATTGCCTTGTTGAACATGTTCTTCGTCTTCCTCCAGTGGCAGAATTATTAGGTTATATTGTGGGAAGCTACCCTATTTTCAAGTAATTGAATATTTTTATTTATTTTTAAAAATATTTTTTTAGAATAACAAGTAACTATGTTGTGGAATTAAATTTTCATAAGATGTATCTTGGGTTCAGTAAGCTGGTTTATGTGATGCTTTTCAGTGTGCAGTGAAGTTATAATGCAATAACGTATTTGAATGAAAATATGCAAAAAATTAGCTACCTTGAAGAATTAAGGAGCATTTCACTTTAAATAAACTATGTGCAATTTGTATTTATTGCAAGCAAATAAGACAACATGGGAATTGAACAAACTTTATTATTAATATTCAGCTGCTTTTGTTCCTTGTATTGATTTGTTCCTTTTCAGCTTTAAATAAAAGAGTACATCTGGTAATGTATATTGGCAGAGGGAGATAAACCATATTCCTTCGCTGCTGAAGAGCCAACTTGCTTGACATGCAGCAGTGGATTTCAGTATAGCTCACGGGTTGGCAACCTGCGGCTCTGGAGCTGCATGCGGCTCTTTCAGCCTTCTACTGCGGCTCCTCCTCCGCCATTTGCAGAGAGAGAGAGACAGAGAGGCACTTGCGCTCCCCCCCCCTCCTTCCAGCAACTCCAGCCGAATAAGAATGTCTGTGGTGTGTCAGCTTGTCGGAGAAGAGCGTTGGGCTGGCTGGCCAGGTGAGGAGAAGATCGGAGAGAGAGAGAGAGAGAGAGACAGACAGAGACACAGAGACACACACAGAGAGAGAGAGAGAGACAGAGACAGAGACAGAGAAAGAGAGACAGAGAGAGAGAGACAGAGAGAGACAGACAGACAGACAACAGACACCCCCAGGCCAAATGCAGGGAAACTCCAAAGCCCTCCGATCCTTCCCAAAATGAAACGAAGGCAATTGATTGGTGGACGATGAGCAGACGGAGGTCCGAGGGAAAAAAGGGGATTTCACCCAGGCTGTTTTTGCGCGAAAACTCCAGAACCGGCTCTGCTGCTTCTGTGCCTCTGTGGGTTTAATCTCAATCCAGTTCTGCTCTGGGAGAAACAAAGTCCCAGGAGTTTCTTTCGCTCTTGAAACCGACTGGACGGTGGGCAGAGGCTGGGACAGCAGCCTCACTCCCGGCTGACCCTGGGAGCCCCAGACACGGAAACTCGGGGGGGGAGCAAAGCCCCTGAATGGCAGGAGGGATCTGGGATGACCAGTGGCCCCCCACCTCCCCTCCCCGGGGATCACATCAATAAAAATGCCACAACTGATGAAGGTGCAAGCTGAAGGCTGCGAGGACAAACTTTGCATAATGCTGAAAGAAAGAATGCTATGCCTTCCATAATACTGTGTTGATTCAGATATCTTTTTTTAAAAAAATAAAAAAATAAAAACACTGTTTTAAATACATGAGAGAAAGAAAGAAAGAAAAATTAAAGAAAAAAGAAAAGAAAAAGAAAAGCTTGATTGGTTCAAGCCAAGGCCCATCTTTCTCCTAATTTTCTCCTGTGTTTCAATCACTTTTCAAAAACTTTTATTTGGAGAAAGAAAATTTCTCCTTTTCACTTTCCCTTTTTTACCTTTGCGACCCACAATATACACAAATAAGCAAAATCCAGCAGAACATTCAAGGGGGAAAAGTGCAAAGTGTGAGGTGGCTGCAAAACCCAACAATTTTAGGCAGCATCAACACAAAGAGACATTTTTAAGGAAAGGGCAAAGGACCCCAATGAGGGGCAGCCATTTGCTCCCCATCACTGCCAGAATCCCCTGAAGGAAGAGCTGCTCCCCCCGACTGAAGACTGACAAACTCCAAATCCCCCTTTCGGAGCAGGGTGGACAGAACAGATTTTGGGGGATCTCAAGGGGGGCCTTTGGGAGGATTCAGTGGGAGATCCCCCCCAGACCAACCTCTGCCTGCAGCCGGCTGGCCTCTTTCCCAGCCTCAGGAACCGGCCATTCCTGAGGAAGGAGGTGGGGAGGGGTCCCACTACCTCATGGCAGCTTCTGCCCGGGATATGGGGGGCAGGGGGACCCAACTTGCCACAGCCAACTCAATGCCGGACAACTTGCCGCAGGATGTGTTTCTTATGACCCGAATTTTAGTTTTAATGTTTGTGGGTGTTTTTCGACTCCCTCCCCCAAATCAGGAACCTTCCCTGGTGTGAAGAGGGAAGCGATTTGGCTGCAGGTGAAGCTGAGTCTATTGCAAAAAAGGGGGTTTCAAGGGGGGCTTTCTCCCTGACCCCCAAAATTGGCTGAATGAAATTTCTCAGCCTTTGAATCAGTTTCTTCTCAAGGCAGAGAAAAGAGAAAGAGAGAGAAGAGGGAGGGAGGGAGGGAGAGAGAGGGAGGGAGAGAGGGAGAGAGGGAGGAAGAGAGAGAGGGAGGGAGGGAAAGAGGGAGGGAGGGGGAGAGAATATGAATATATGTGGTTGTCCTTACTAGACTTTTAGTAAAGAACGTTTAATGAAATACTTTGATGTTTTTTTTAATTAAGAGATGAGGTATGGGGATAATTTTATTATGAGTATTTTATTTGAAAGTAACCTTCGACCCAGCGTCTTATTTTTGGAGTTCAAAATGTTTTTGTTGCATGCAGAAATAAAAAATTGTTTTCTTTGTAGCAGTTCATTGATTTCATAAATACAACACACTATAGTTATTTTTATACATAGCATAAAGGTAAAAAATGATATATGCAGTGTTATCTTCATTTTAGATGTCAAAAGGGTTTTGTGGCTCCCAGTGTTTTCTTTTCTGTGGGAAATGGGTCCAAATGGCTCTTTGAGTGTTTAAGGTTGCCGACCCCTGGTATAGCTGTTCTTTTTCAGGGTTATTAGAAACCAAATGTCCTTTGATATTTCTGATAATAAGCAGAATCAGTGTCTGAGGCCTATGTATCAGGGCTGACCTGAGAAGCAACTGAGAATTATCTTTTCCATTTTTATTATGCTTTCAGGAATTGTATAGATACATTTTTATTTCCTAACAAAAGTTACAGAAAATAGTTGGTGTCAGATTTGTATTTCAAAGTTGCAATTGAGTCATTTGCATTGTCAGATATTTGTAAAGTTGTCTGAGTGGGTTGATAATTTTCTACACCAAATTACACCTCTTGCTTTTTCAATATCATCTATATCATTTTTATCCTTAGTACCAATTCAGTTTACAAATCACTTTTTTTCTGTAGAGACTTTTCAAAGGCTTCCCTAATTATAAACTCGATCTCAGGTTTAAACATCTTTATGGTCAAAAATATATTTTTATTCATTTATTTATTATTATTATTTGACCAATCAAAGTTCATAAAAATCAGGGAATTTCAACCACCCACAATAAAGCAACCCAGAGCTACACATTATAGAGATAATGAAAATAAATTGCTACTTTCTATCCTTATACTTCTCCATCAAATTTAAGAAGAAAAAATACTTCATACTTCCTTATTTTAGCTTGCATCCAGCAACCCTTTTCCTTGTCGTTTAACAATAAAGAAATCTCAAAAATGGCACAGAGCTTCAAAAAGGAGTAATAGGCTATGATTAAAGAGAGCCTCTTTTACCTAGTAAAGATAATAGTCTCATAAGTTGATTAAGAAAAGAAAGGCACAACTTATTGTACATTTGAAAAATAAATTCCAAAGTGGCTGTTTTTCCAATGACAAGTGATTGCAGCCCCCCCCCCCAGCTTTTGGCTCACCAACTGCTTCGAAGCATAGCTCCTGAAGCTACTTGCAGAGGGAGGATCTTGTGAGATGATTGTAGGACTCTCCCTAGCCCAGGAGAGTCATGTAAATAAAAGAAAAGCCTGTTCCTTCTGTTAGTAAGTTGAAAAAAATAACAGTCCAGAAAGAGACATTCTCTCTGGCCATGTGACTTGTTGGCCATATTGTTCCCCATACTGTGTTTTTGAGAGTATTTTAAAATGAAAAGTGGATTGAAATATAAGTTAAATAAATGTATTTATTTGATTGATGCTGCAATTAAGATGTGCTAATTTCTTAGTACTGATTTCTTTTTGTGTTTGCAAAAATGTATACACATTTAGCAAAGTTCATAACTAAAACAGTGGCATATGAAGTTCCACAGAAAATGAAATTGAAGAGATGTGTCACAAGTCGTTTGGAGGGTTGGAGAATAAGGCAAAGCCTTAGGAGTTGTATAAGCCAGCCTTGTCTGGAGAAGTAATGCTGAGGTCATTCCTTATATCGAGAGAATTGACATCTGACTTCAGCCAAGAAGCCAAGCATTGATAAGTCACAAGGAACCCTCTTTTGCAGTTTATTGAGTAGTCATCTGATGTTCTCTGAAACAAGGAATAGGGCTAATATACACTATACATCCAATTCAGTAAAAAAATTGCTATGTTTTCACTTTTTAGGGTGAAGTTGTGGTATGATCAATTTGTCTAGGCAAATAAATGTAATTGTTATATGAGCTTGTGTTGTGCATTAATTCAGTAACCATAAAAAAATTAAAAGCCAGCTGTTGGAATGTAGTAGTGAAATTTATACAATTTTCAGATACCTTAGACCAGACATGTCAAACTCACGACGTTACGTGATGTCGCGCGACGTATCGGAGCTTTTTCTCCATTGCCGGCAATGGGATGGGCGCGGTTTCCACGTGATGCGTCCGGCCCGTGGGCTGGCAGTTTGACACCCCTGCCTTAGACTTTACCTATTGCTAATTCTTATGCTATTTTGCTGTGTTTTCTGACTGCTTTACAGATGAAATTATATACAGATCTAGTGTACATTCTGTTCTGATTAATACAGAAGAAAAAGCATGTGGTCTATATAGCCTCAATATTTATAATTGAGATAGCATAATGTTTCTATTTAGTTGTCACAGAGTTCACTGCTATGGGTAGCATGTTTACCTTCTCTCTGTCTCTCTCTCTGTCTCTCTCTCTTTTGCAATTTTTAAGGCTATGGTCAGACTGGTCCAAAATTTCAACAAGCAGGTTATGACTCAGTTGCAGCTGCTGTTTCTGGACTTTTGCATATCACAGGGCCTGAGGTATGTTTCTGCAAGTAAAATAAAATCCTGTTGTTAAAATTGAAAATTTCATTAGTATATATCATAAGGCATATAGTAATGAGCAGAATTAATAAAGTTAGGAAATAAAAATCAGTGGAAAACATACAGTAAATATATAAGTACAAATAATCTCAGGTGGTTTGAATTACGTAAATTGTAATTGTTGCATTGCTTTCAGATTATCAACAATTTGTAAGATTTTGATACTAAGAAAAAATGCTTTCTTAGCCATAAGAATTATTGCCAACTTGTTCCTATAATCACTTGATTCCTGTATATACAGAGCAAACTATATTTGTTAGCCAGTTTGAAATTAATTAATTAATTAATTAATTATAGCATACAATATATTCACTACCTATTTCTAACAGAAGAAAAATAAAATCATCAGCAAATAAGGACATGAGACAGTAAAAACAATACACGTCTAACTATAAGTAGTCCTAAAAGTATAGCCCTAATGCAGTCAGCCCTTAGGGTTGTAAGTCAAAACTGTTGTAACATGAATTGGCCTCATTTTTATATTTTTAATCACATTTTGTTAAGTGAATCAACCAGGTCATTAAGTCAATGAAGATCGAGTTTGCTGTTTGCTTCAGTTCATTAAATCAGGGCTTTTCAATCTTTTCACCGATTGTACCACTTTTAGGATATGGCAATATTCGAGTACCACCAAACAAGGTGTCAAAAACTTGATGACCAAAAAAAACCACCCTGTTCAAAGTTGCAATTGCACTGAAATGACTTATGACCATTTTCACACTTATGACCATTGCAGCATGCCCAGGGTCATGTGATTTATATTTGGATACTTGACAACTGATTCATATTTATGATGGTCACAGTGTCCCAGGATCATGTGATCCCCTTTTGCAACCTTTTGATAAGTAAAGTCAATGGCAGGGCTGCTGGTGGCCAAGTGCTAAGGCGGGACTTCCCTCCCTCCCTCCTTCCCTGCCTCCCTCTTTCTCATGCCCACCTCCTTCTGAAGGAAGAATTTGAACCCCCCCCCATATTTTTTCTCTTCCATATATTCATCAAACAAGGAAAAGCCTCCAGAAACAGAAAAGACAAACTGCTGAGTGAACTAGCTTAAAAAAGCACATTCCCCTTTAAGAATTAGCTACTGGCTAGAAAGGAAAGTAAGGAAGAAAAAAAAATGTAGTGGCTGCCGGCTAAGGCAGCCTCCCCAAATGGCTCCATTCATAAGTAAAGGAATCTACAGGCAAAATCCATCCAGGACAAAAATACTTCAAAATCCCTTGCAGCAAAACTTACAGCTAACAGTAGCAGAGCAATAGAAGCTAATAGGAGACATCAGCCATCAGCCAAATAGAAATTGCCAAACACTCCTTAAGAACACAAAGCCCACATTGCACAAATCCCAGAACTTCAAAGTCACAAAAGCACATAAGAATCCTTCCACTCTCCATCTCCCTCCCTCACCTCCAGCCATTGCTGCCTTTTCTTGGAGGGCAACCCCTCCCCCACCCTTCTCCTTCAACTTCTTCCCCTTCGGTGCAGCTAGAGCTGACTCCACCTCCTCCCAAGGCTGCTGCTTTTCTCTCTCTCCCTCTCCCGCCCAAACTGCTTCCTTTTATAGCCTCTCCTGTCTCCGCCCCCTCCTCCTTTCTCATGGGGGAGGGTGAGCCAGAACTGAGCCTGGGCCCTTTGTCTCTCCCCAGCCACTGCAGCTCCAGAGGACTCTCTCACTGTAAGTCCTTGCCTGCACTGGCTCATTCCCTCCCCCACTACACTTGGCTAGGCAGGGCTGCGTACCACCTGCCACTTGTTAATGTACCACAAGTGGTACGCGTACCACAGGTTGAAAAGCCCTGCATTAAATGACCTCCACAATTGTTAAGTGAACCGAGAGGCTTGAGAATTTGCAGGGCTGTCTAGCATGAAACCTCCAGAGGGAATCGCTGCCACCTCCCATCAGCTGTTCTACAAGCAGTCCACAGTAGTACATATTAATCCTCAAAGCAAAAGTAAACAAACACAGTACTGTAGAATGCAAAGGAACTTTATAGTATTAATCTGCTTTCTGTAGATACTGGCTAGTATTTCTGCAAGCAATTCTAAAGTAAAACCAAACAAGCACAGTAATGAAAACACTTTATTTTTGTTAACTCCTTACAAACAAGCATAGTAGTTTATAAAATATTTACCAAAAAGCACAGTATTATAATGAAAAATCATACTTTAAAGTACTTACAAGGATAACTACAGTATTCCAGTCATCAAAGTAACAGCAATGAAAGAAGCAACAAAGGCAGCAATGAGAGATTCACTCCTCTAGTCCTTTTCTCAGCAGCAATGAAAAAAAAAAACATACCAGCTCAAGGACTAACTGTACAAGCCAGGTTAATCATCTGTGCCAAAAGCCTATTGCAATAGGATTATCTTAGCTGTTTTGCCAAATGCAAACAAGGTGGGAGCATCTAGTACATCTAAGGATAAAGTATTTCATAATATAGGGCTTCCACAAGAAAAGAACATTTCTGTACTTCCTCAATTTATATCTTATATGAGGTAGAGACATAAAATAGTCTGTTTTGGAACAAACTCACAGGGTGCATTGATTCTGACCAGGAGAGAAAATCTTGTAAGTAAATAAATGCCATACTTTTAGAATTTAAGATTAAAATCAGCACCTTGAATCGAGCCCATCAGCTTATGGGTAACCAAAGTAGTGTTTTCAGCAAAACATTATGAAATCTGTTTTCTCCTGTTACTAGTAGAGTGCAGTATTTTAGCTAATTGCATCTTCATTATCTTCAGGTGTAGTTCACATTCTAAAGTGTGTTGTAGTAGCCTAATAATAATGAGGACATGAATCTGTTTTTTTCCTTTTCTTTCAATTATTATGAATAACTCCTGTCACTAAAATAGGGTGAACCTGTGGCTACTATAGGTATCAGCATAAATATTTGGGAGTACAAGAATGCTTGCAGGTCCTGTATTGGAGGTTCTAAAGCTAGAGAATAGTTGTAATGAATTATGTAAGCTACAGTTGTATTTCTCTTTACCCCAAAATTCATTCTTAAGTAAGCCATATATCTCAACATGCCATTTGCAGGACAAAGACAATAAGAGTTTGTTTTGTATATCAAAATCTCTTCAGCTTGTTTTTAAAAAGAAAGATATATCTATGAAGTTGAATTTATATGTGATGATCAGGCATTCTGATCCTTCTAATTTTATATATTTCTCCCTCTCTCTGATTTGATTGCAAATAGCTTGATAAATATTTTTTAAACCTACTTATTTTCTGTTGAACGGATTGCTGGGAATAATTTAGGGTTTGCAATATGATATGGAATGCTGAAAAATAGAAAAATGTTACTGTTAAATGTTATTGAGTCAATCAGCAAGGCACAGGCAACCTGCAGGATAACTGCAGAGGCCCGGGCAGACCACGTGTTTGCCCGGGACCCAGACAGGCTGTCTCCAGTCTCGTGCGCATGCACGAGGCGGGAGAATGGCCTGCATTCATTGGTTGAGCCTCCCCTGCAAGGGAAGTATAAAAGGGCATGTTGCCATTTTCTCCTTTGCTTCTGTTCAGTACAAGTACCAAATAAAGAACATCTTTTTGCACAAACTGCCTTGTCTCCATGCCTGTGTTGAGAACAGAACATTGGCGACGAGGATGGGATTCGTCGTGGGGAATCCCGAAGAACTGAAATAGGCCTACTCACCCAGGCCAGGAAAAAGTGCGGCGTCCAGGAGGAGCAGCCGCCTGCCAGCATACATACGCTGGAGGCGGGCTTGGCTTCGTCGGACCCCTTCTTGATTCCTGATGGCGAGAGGCGTGGACGAGGCCATCTAGTTGAAGATGTCCAAGCTGGGCCGTCTGGGCGAATTTGACATCACGCAGCCTGAGCGCTGGAGCTCGTATGTAGCTCGCGTCGAAAATTACTTTCGAGTAAACAAAATCCAGGAAGATGGCCTGAAAGCGGCTACCTTGCTTTGTGTGTGCGGGCAAGAGACATTTGAAATAGCGGAGAATCTTGTCGCACCAGCAGCCTTAGAATCAATCGCATATGCCGATTTAAAAAAGATGCTGCGAGAGCATTTCGAGCCCAAGCTCTCGATCATTGCGTGGAGGCATCAATTCGAACAGAGGGACCAACGGCCAGGCGAATCGGCTGCAGATTTCGTCACGGCCCTGAGACAGGCCACACGCCCTTGTGCATTTCAAGACTTGGAGAAAAGGCTCCGAGATAGACTGGTGTGCGGGCTGCGGAGCCGCGAAGTACAGCAGAAACTGTTTGCGAGAACGGACGTCACGTTTCAAGATGCTCTCAGAGAGATCGCTGCAGAAGAAGAATCCGGCGGCGCTGTGAAGGCCTTGCGATCGTCGAAGAGTCATTCAGTGACCGTCCCGATCCACCAGGAGGCCGCCCGTGAGGCTTCGGGGGAAGAGTCCGAGGAGGACGAGGTGGACAAGATCCAGCCAGCGACAGAGAGACGGCGACCGGAGTGGAGGGGGCCACCACCTGCATCCCCTCGATGTTTCGGCTGTGGAGGACGCCACAGGAGGATCAACTGCCGGTTTCAATCCGCCGTCTGTCGAGCATGCAGAAGGCAAGGCCAGATTGCATCGGCCTGCATGGGCCGCCCAAAGAACAGGTCCCCAGAATTGCCTCTGAAAGGTACCAAGGTCCCCAGCCCAAAGAGGGTGGGTTTTGCGCATCTAGGAGGGGGGTGTTCAAGACAGGAATGCATAGGCCCCTCAAGAAGAAGCTCCGTCTTGATGTGAAGTTGCAGGGAGTTCCCCTGGCTATGGAGCTGGATACAGGCTCCGCGTTGTCCATTATTTCAATGGACACCTTCAATAAGATTTGCTTCCGGAGTGGCTCTTGAGTAAAGCTCAGGCCTTCCAACCTTGTCCTTACTGATTTTCAAAACATGAGAGTAAGAGTAAAAGGGGAAGCCACGGTCAGAGTACAGCGAAAGGGTTTCACGGGTGCATTGGATGTGGTTGTTGTCGAGGGGGACAGAACGAGTCTCTTCGGACTCGACTGGTTCGAGGCACTTGGGATCCAGGTGACCGGTCTGAATCAGCTGCAAACGGTTAGTCTTGAGGGCGTCTGCAAGGAGTTTGCAGATGTGTTCAGCTCGGAACTTGGATCGTACAAGGGGCCTCCCATTACATTAAAATTGGATCCAAGCATTACACCCATAAGGGTCAAGCCTAGGAGGGTGCCTTTTGCATTGAAAAGTAAGATTGATACCGAGTTGGACAAACTGCTCCAACAGGGCATCCTGGAACCTGTGGATTCTAGTCCATGGGAAACCCCCATAGTAACTCCCTTAAAATCCAATGGGGAAGTCCGTATCTGTGCGGACTACAAGTGCACGCTGAATAAGGCCTTACAACAGCATGCTTATCCTGTGCCCGTGGTGAGCCACATTCTGGCCTCACTGAAGGGAGGGAAGTACTTCGCTAAGCTTGATTTGGCTCAAGCATATCAACAATTGCCGGTTGATGAGGCGACTGCTGAAGCCCAGACCATAGTCACGCACAGAGGTGCGTTCAAAGTAAAGAGGCTGCAGTTTGGGGTAAATGTAGCCCCTGGCATATTCCAGGGGGTGATGGAGCGAACGCTCCGAGGGATTCCCGGGGTCTGCCCCTATTTTGATGACATCCTCATTGCAGGAGAATCATCAGGGAACTTAGCCGAAAGGCTGAGGGCTGTCTTGTTGAGGTTCCACCAAGCTGGGCTGAAGCTTCAGCAGGACAAGTGTCAGATCGGTGTGCCATCCACCGAGTTCTTGGGGTTCCGCATCGATGCAGATGGCATCCACCCCGCAGAATCCAAATTCAAGGCCATCCAATCGGCCCCTAGTCCCCAGTCAAAAACTGAGCTTCAGGCTTTTTTGGGCCTCTTGAACTTTTACCATTCCTTTCTTCCAAACAAAGCTGCTGTGGCCGAGCCGCTTCACAGGCTCTTAGACAAACAGGCTCCGTGGACAGGGACAAGCGTCCATGAGGAAGCCTTCTCAAAGGTCAAAGCCTTATTATCTTCAAATGCTGTACTGGCTCACTTCAATGAGCAATTGCCAGTGTGCATCGCATGTGATGCATCCCCTTATGGAGTAGGAGCAGTACTAAGCCATCTCAAGGAAGATGGAACACAGGACCCTCTCATCTGCAGAGCGAAATTATGCCCAGATTGACAGGGAGGCCTTGGCAATAATTTCAGGCATAAAGAAATTCCATGATTTCTTGTATGGACGCAAATTCACAGTCTATACAGACCACAAGCCTTTGCTAGGGTTGTTCACAACCAACAAACAAACTCCCCAGATAATATCTCCTAGGATGCTGAGGTGGTCCATATTCTTAGCAGCATATGATTACACACTGGTTCACAAACCAGGTACTGAGATGGGCCACGCAGATGGCCTAAGCAGGTTACCTCTTAAGCAAATAGAGGCAGACCCTGCTCCAGCTGTACATATTCTGTCCATTCAGGACTTACCAGAATCTCCCCTCAATGCTAGGGATGTGGCTGCAGAAACTGCCACTGATCACACGCTTGCACGCGTGCTGACGTGTGTTGTCAGGATGGCCTGACATGTGTCCTGGTGCTGAATTCCAGAGCTTCTGGCGCAGGAAGCACGAATTGTCCACATTTAAAGGGTGTATCCTGTGGGGCAACAGAGTACTCATTCCGGCCTCATTGAGGACTAGAGTCATGCTCTCTCTGCATGAGGGACATCCGGGAATAGTGAGGATGAAGGCGCTTGCGCGCAGCCATCTATGGTGGCCTGGTCTCGATAAGGACATCGAGGCCCAGGTTCAGGGATGTCAAGTGTGCCAGCAATCACGGCCAGAAATGCCCCAGGCCCCTGTACATAGGTGGGAGGAGACACTCACTCCTTGGTCATGCGTTCATATTGATTATGCTGGGCCCTTTCAGGGGCAATTCTTCCTCCTCCTCATGGATAGCCATTCCAAATGGCTAGAGGTTGTTCCTGTGGCCTCTACTACTACTGCCAGGACCATCCAGGTGCTCAGAGGAATCTTCGCTGCCCATGGGCTTCCTGATGTTTTAGTGTCAGACAATGGTCCACAATTTACCTCTTCTGAGTTTCAGGCATTTCTACAGCCAACATGATCTGGCATGCCACATCTGCTCCTTTCCATCCTGCCACCAACGGTCAGGCTGAATGCATGGTGCGCACCACTAAAGACACATTAAAGAGAATCACTCAAGGACCCTGGCATCACAGGTTAGCTGATTTTCTTCTCACACACCGCATCACACCATGCACAGCCACTGGAAAGAGCCCAGCTGAACTCCGCTGGGATCGCAGACTCATCACAAAGCTGGACAGGCTTCACCCAGACTGGGTGGCTTCACAGGTGTCACAGCCGTGGGCACCTAGGAGACTTCAACTGGGTGACCCGGTCTGGACTAGGAACTATGGACAAGGGCATCTCTGGGTACCTGCTGTCATCTCTTAAGGTTTCGGGGCCGCTGTCCTACGAAGTGGTCTTGGATGATGAGCGTGTCCTCCGGCGCCACATTGACCAGCTGCATTGGTGGCTGCCGGGCCGGCATCACTCCCCTGACTCCGCTCTCGGGGGGGAGGGGGACCCCAATTACGATTGTGGATCACAGTCTCCCCAAGCAGAGGGGTCTCCAAATGTCCCAGATGAGGGTCTGGCAATGCAGGCAGATCCTGACTCTGGCATAGAAGCAGGGAGTTCTGCCATGGAGGCGGCTCCTGACTCTGGCAGAGGTCCCTGGTTGAGGGCAAATGGCCGTAAATCGGCTACTCAGGGCACCCCTACTGCTGGCCTTGGGCCCGACTGACATTGCTCCCAAGGGGAGTTCCAAGGGTTTTTGGGGAACTCCACCCCACCAAGGAACTCAGGGAACTCGACCCCCCCAAGGAAATCTGGTTTGGGTTTAGCGGACCCAGCCAGTCAGCAGTTAGGGGGAATCCCTGAGTCTTCTGGGCAACAAAGTCCTGGCTTGTTGTACGCAGACCACGAGTCAGCACTCCAGGCGCCAAAAACAAATCCCCCACAGGTCAGCACACCTGGCCCTAACCTTGATCCGCGAAGATCGGGGCGGATTAAGGCCCCGCCTAAATACTTGCAAGAGTATGTGCGGTCCCTAGAGGGAACTTGTTACCAAAAATTAAAAGACCGTGGGTTGATTTGAATCCACGGGGGACCAGGTTACCCGAGGGTACCGGGAACAGCCAGGGTGACATTTGCTGAATGTTACATGGTACTGATATAGCTGTATGTGCCGAATATTTCATGGTACTGGTATAGCTGCGTCAGCGTTGTCCCAACTTAGGGGGGAGGGGTGTTGTGTCCTGAGCCTTGCTGAGTCAATCAGCAAGGCACAGGCAACCTGCAGGATAACTGCAGAGGCCCGGGCAGACCACGTGTTTGCCCGGGACCGGTTGTATAGACCCGGGCAGCCCATAAGTTGTCCGGGACCCAGACAGCCTGTCTCCAGCCTCGTGCGCATGCGCGAGGCGGGAGAATGGCCTGCATTCATTGGTTGAGCCTCCCCTTGCAGGGGAAGTATAAAAGGGCATGTTGCCATTTTCTCCTTTGCTTCTGTTCAGTACAAGTACCAAATAAAGAACATCTTTTTGCACAAACTGCCTTGTCTCCATGCCTGTGTTGAGAACAGAACATTGGCGACGAGGATGGGATTCGTCGTGGGGAATCCCGAAGAACTGAAATAGGCCTACTCACCCAGGCCAGGAAAAAGTGCGGCGTCCAGGAGGAGCAGCCGCCTGCCAGCATACATACGCTGGAGGCGGGCTTGGCTTCGTCGGACCCCTTCTTGATTCCTGATGGCAAGAGGCGTGGACGAGGCCATCTAGTTGAAGATGTCCAAGCTGGGCCGTCTGGGCGAATTTGACATCACGCAGCCTGAGCGCTGGAGCTCGTATGTAGCTCGCGTCGAAAATTACTTTCGAGTAAACAAAATCCAGGAAGATGGCCTGAAAGCGGCTACCTTGCTTTGTGTGTGCGGGCAAGAGACATTTGAAATAGCGGAGAATCTTGTCGCACCAGCAGCCTTAGAATCAATCGCATATGCCGATTTAAAAAAGATGCTGCAAGAGCATTTCGAGCCCAAGCTCTCAATCATTGCGTGGAGGCATCAATTCGAACAGAGGGACCAACGGCCAGGCGAATCGGCTGCAGATTTCGTCACGGCCCTGAGACAGGCCACACGCCCTTGTGCATTTCAAGACTTGGAGAAAAGGCTCCGAGATAGACTGGTGTGCGGGCTGCGGAGCCGCGAAGTACAGCAGAAACTGTTTGCGAGAACGGACGTCACGTTTCAAGATGCTCTCAGAGAGATCGCAGCAGAAGAAGCAGCCGGCGGCGCCGTGAAGGCCTGGAGTTAAATATGACTGGACAGGGAAAATCTTTACCTAACATTTCTTTTAATTTCTAAGTATATTATGCATTGTAATTGTAAACTTTCCAGTATGGGGATTTTCCCCAAATGATTATTATTCTTTGCCTATTATGAAAAAAATTAATCTTTATTCAGCTAGATTATTCTGTAAGGTGAAGATATGGGAAACAGTCTGTTGACCTACAATTTAGTCTCTCAGATAGAGATGCTAGCTTACATATAGTACAGTAACAGAAGCATATATGGATTAAAACTGATTGCATTTGTGGCATGCTAGCCAAAATGTTTAAAAGTGGACTGGAACATTCCTTATCATTATTAGGGAATGCTGCAGAGGATGACTAAAGCTGAACCTTCCCTAACCTAGTAAAGTCTTATTGGCCAAATCCTTGATAGGTGATGAAGATTATGGTCTGCAAGTCAGTGTATGAAAAATTGCAACTTGAAGTATAAGATTAATACATAATAAAAAGTATGAATTAATGACATCATATAACCACAATTTGCAAACTAGTGTCAGCTTCATATTGACTTCCTTTGTTGGAAGCCAACTGTGAAGGTGACAAAGAATGATCATATAACATGGGATGCTATGACCATTGTAAATGGATAATGATTATCAAGTGCCCAAATTGTGATCATGTGACTATGGGAACATTGCAATGGCCAGAAGTTTGAATACTAGTTGTAATTCTACTTTTTCGGGATCATTGTAAATTTGAATAGAAGCTGAACAAGGCAGTAATTAACTTAGAACTACCTCTAGTCAATCGATGACATAAATGGATGAGTGGGAATGAGATGATATTACCAAACAAGTGAGTGGACCATTCAGACATTCAAGAATAAATGAGAACATGACTGGTGTTTAGAAATAAATCTGTTTCATATAAACAATTAAAAATAAGATTACTCTTATTTACACTTGGTAGAAGAATGAATATAAATATAAATGCATGATAGATTTACTTGTTTATGATGAATGTTTGAGAGGAATATTGAATAAATATTCTCAATGTAGGAATGCCAGTTGTTGCTCATTTAAAGATTGGATCTTGGGAAAAAGTGGAAGAAAAGGAAAGAGGAGACATAAGCTAGGGTAAAAGTATAGCGACTATAGGAAAAGAAGTATGAGTGTAGTACGAAAAGTAATATGATAGAAAGTGAACTTAAAACACTTGTGCAACTGCTTGGAACAGAGTAAATACAACTATGTTGCAGAGTGCTGCAAAATATGATGAATTATGCTAATGGAAGCATGATAAGAATTCTTTAATAGTAAAATAGGTGACAAATGAGCAAAAGGTTTTGAAAAAACTTTTGTACTCAAAGGAAGCTGTATTTTGGGTTAACACTCAAGTATTAGAAGCCAATGCCAAATAGATTGTATGATACAATGAGGAAAATACAGGAATCAAGACCAAGATAATTCTATTTGATAAGGAAAACAGAGTGAAAAGTTGTGAGTTGTATATAAATGGTAAAAAAGTGGAGCAAATAAATGAATGTATATATTTTTAATAGAATGTCTATTAAAAGTGGAAAAATAGAACGATAAGTGTTAAGATGTATAAATGCTCATAGAAAGGTAGTAGTTAATATCTATCCTTTTGTGAGAGTGAATGTTTGTCAGTTGAAAATGGCTACATATAAGAGTGGACTTCAGGTCACTTAATTAAATGGAAGTGAGCATTAATTACATTAGGAGGAACATAGATGTACATTGAATGAAATAAAGTATGTGCAGTAAAAGAAGGGATAAGGTCAAGCATAAATGGGTGCTGAGTGAATGTTAATTGAAAACAAACATGAGCAACCAGTACAAAAAAAGTTTGTTGAGATTGTTCAAATAATAAATGAAGATTGCAAAACAAATATATCAAGTAACAGTTAACGCGTTGGAAGGAAGGGGAAAATGAAGAATGTTATGGTTGGATGGAGTTAAAGGATCTTTGAAAAGAAAGGTGAGAATTTACAAAAGAAAAGAAAGTATATTAAGCAATGTATGGATGTGATGGTCAAAGCTAATTGCAACGGCAGAAAGATATAGTTAATGGCATAGGTGAAAAGTCATTTTAGCTATGCTTCCTTTCATTATCTGATGTCTTTAATTTCTTTGGTTTACTATTACTTTATTTCTGCACTTTGCATAACATTGCCTATCCTGAAAGGAATAATGTAATGTACTGAGTTGTGTTGGACAGCAGGTGCAGGGCGGGAGCCAGGCGAGGCTAGCAACCACGTGGTTGCTACGGAGCCTGGATGTCTGGCGGCCCAGGCAGGCTTGCTACTTTAGCAAACTCCGTGCTATGATTGGTTAAGATTACCAAGAGCTCCCTTGTATAAAAGGGCGGAGCCAGTTTCGTTACCTGTTCTGTTCTGTGTCTGTTTCCAATGAATAAACCTTGTTGTTTAATCTCGTCTCTTCGATGTCTACCACCCTAAAGACAGAACAATTGGCGACGAGGGTGGGATCCTGCTGCCACCTTAAGGAAGGGCTCGAATCACCGTGAAGGAGGGCCAGACCAGGCTTCCGGTTCCGGATCGCGGCACACGCAGTCGCACGGAGAGATCCGTCTTTCCCACCGGCTGTTTTCCCTCCGCCGGTAAACCCTTAATCGGGTCGAAAGTTGCCCCGGAGAGGCGACCACCATTGAGGAGGCCCTCGTTTGACTGGGGAAGGGTGGCAGCTCCTTCCTCAGTCCGAGCCAGCTCCTTAGGGCCGTCGGAGAAAAGATCGGTCAGTAAAATGGACGATCACTTTGCTGCACCAGCCGAAAGCCAGAAGAACCACTAAGCATAAAGAACCCCCGTGGAGAATCTGGGTGAGACCTTTCCTCCCCCTTCTTTCCCTAATTACTCTCCTATAAAAAGCTTTTGTATTTGAATTACTTCCCTGCTGTGAGGGAGCAGCGTTTGGGCACTTGGGAAAAACAGCTTTGGGAATTGAAAAAAAAAAAAACCAGTTAATTTTTTATTGACTATTCAATTTTTGGAATACTGAGGGGGCCTGAAAATATTTCTATTCTTGATTATTACTATCATAACTACGCGTCTACTATTTTGGAGAGGCCTTTCTTCATTTTTTTAACGTGAAAAACAAAAAATCTATTAACTTGGAAAGAAAGAAAGATCTTATAGCCTGCTGAGGACATCTTGTGACAAAAAGTGTTACTGCAACTGTATATTTTTTTCATTGCTGGAGGATGGCTCTAACCTTCAAAGGATGATAAGAGTAAGATAACTGAAACAGCTGTGTGGTGATTTGGTCTATTGAGAATTGGAGGTGAATATTTGTTGACTTCTACGAAATAGAGCCTTCACTAAAAGATTAAAAGATCTTTTCACCACTGACATGGAACTTAGCACACAGCTGGACTATGAGCTTATACTGGAAAAAATCTTGGAAGCCACGGAGGATATGAACTCTTACTTCCAAACCTTGACGGATCAAGTTATAGGCCGAAAAACAGTGGAGAAGGAGCAGCTTGGTGCTAAAGAGACTAGTGAGCAATATGTACAACCTAAAGAGGAACCATGTCTACAACTCAACTATGTAACTACACCGAGAGAAATTGTGGAAACTAAGGAACAAATTAACTTTATACAACCCCAAATACAATCTATGGAGAAGCTTGATGATCAAAGAATAACTGTAACTGAGATGCCTGAAGCATCAACATCAACAGAGATTGACACTCAGATACAAGTTATTGAAAATTGTGATAATGTGGATAAACAACTAGTAACTATAACATGGAATAAAACGGCTTCTATCATCCAAAGACTACTAGAAGAAAGGGAAGAGAACTTTGACCAATTTGAAGCGTTGAGGAATACTGACTTTCTAATATTGTGGTTTGATGATGCAGGAATTTTATTATGGAAACCGGTATGGCACAGAAAGAAACCTAGAGTTAGATTTAAAAATGTATTTTAAAGTTTCATTTAATGGGTTTAAAAAGGCTTTTGAGTTTTTGACTGATTTAATAACTAACGGAGTACGTGAATTCTGTAAGAGGATATCCTTTGTAAAAATACTTTGTCTTAGATATGATAATTACTGGAGAGGTAAACTTTATCTACTGGGTTAAAAAGATTTTTTATAGACATAGATGAATTGATAGAATATAGATTTAAATCAGATAGAAAGGTATTTGTTGGATTGATATTTTTATTTTAAATAAGATAATTATTTTGTAATAGAAGAAGAATAAGAGGGATTGGTGACAAGAGAAGAAATGGTATTAATGAAGAAAACATAAGAATGTTACTGCGGGAATAATATACTTATTTTAGATATAATCATTATGTTAAAAAGGGACACCCGAAGTGTTAATAATATGTCTATTTAAGGCTAATTGGAATATGGTAACTGTAAATTAGTAAAGCCTAAAAACAGGACTTGGATTTCTATAATTGAAATGTGATTGATATTTGATAGGATTGTTTGAAGTTTATTTAGAAATGTATTAATTTGAATATGTAAGACTATATGAGGGAATTAGAGAGGGAATTTTCAATGAATTAATTTGAGCTATATATCTGTGATTGTTCTTTTGGATGTTTGATATATCCATCTCCACGGTGTTTCCTAAGCACCTTGATGTAACCCTTCCACCCCCATAAAAATCCAATAAAATATATTTAAAAAAAAAAAAAAAGGAGGGCTAGACCACGCTGAGGGACGGCGTTCCTATTTCGGCTCACTCACCCGCCAGTACGCAAACGCTGGGGGAGAGTGCTGCGAGGAACTGCCTGGGGAACCCTCTAACAGAGTGGCAGCACGTGGTAGAGGAGAGACAATAGAATGGCAAAATTGGGCCGGCTCGCGGAATTCGACGTTGCTCACCCGGAACGATGGAGCTCGTACGTCGCCCGGGCTGAGAATTATTTCTGCGTGAACAGGATCGCAGAAGATGAGCTGAAAGCCGCCACGCTGCTCTGTGTGTGTGGCCAAACTGTCTTCGACATTGCGGAAAACCTCGTGTCCCCAGTGCCATTGGAGACCGTGACATACGGAGAGCTAAAAAAGATGCTCAAGGAGCACTTCGAGCCGAAGCTGTCAGTCATTGCATGGCGGCACGCTTTCGAGCAGCGGGACCAGCGTCCAGGAGAGTCTGTCACAGAATTCATTGCCGCCCTCAGACAGGCAGTGAGGCCGTGTGAATTCAAGGACTTAGAGGAACGGTTACAAGACCGTTTGGTTTGCGGACTATGGAGCAGAGATCTTCAGGAGAAGATCTTCGCGAAGGAGACTGTCTCGTTCCAAGACGCATTGCGAGAGGTCACCGCAGAAGAAGCAGCCGGCGGAGCTATAAGGGCCTTGCGCTCTCAAAGAACCCTCAGCCGTCGCAAACCGTCCACCACGAGGACGTCAAACCCGAGGAAGAGGCCGAGTCGGACCAGGACGTTGACCTGGTGTGACAACCACCGGCGAAAGGACTTCCTAGACTTCTTGAGAAGGTAGATCCCTTCCCTAGGTGAATGGGGTGCGGGGGACGGCACAAACGAGCTGACTGCCGGTTCCGAACAGCCCATTGCCGAGCATATGGCAAGCAAGGCCACATCGCTGCTGTTTGTTTGGGCCGTGGAAAAGAACTTTCCAAGAAAGAGTTGCCTCGGAAAGGTACCGAGGTACCCAGCCAAAACAGGGTGGGGTTTGTGCCAGCAGGCGTGGCGTCCATAGAACCGGGGGACATAGGCCCTTAAAGAAAAAGCTGCAACTAGAAGTCAGGTTGCAAGGGTTCCATTGAGGATGGAACTGGACACAGGGTCCGCTCTGTCCATCATTTCCCACAGCACTCTTAACAGAATTTGTGGCCGAAGCAGCCAACGGGTAAAACTGAGGCCATCGAACTTAATATTGACTGATTTCCAGAATTCCCCGGTCAGAGTTAAGGGGGAGGCCACTCTAAGGGTACAATTCTGGAAATTCATGGGAATGTTGAATATCGTCGTGGTCGAGGGGAACAGGACAAGCCTAATAGGGCTTGATTGGTTCGAGGCCCTGGGAATTCAGGTAACAGGGCTGAACAGTTTACAAACAGCCAGCCTGAACCAAGTCTGCAAGGAATTCGCAGACGTGTTCGCTACTGAATTGGGGAAATATAAGGGCCCCCCAATTGCCTTGAAGTTAGATCCTTCTGTCGCACCGATTAGGATCAAGCCTCGTCGGGTGCCGTTCGCTCTCAAGCACAAAATTAATGCAGAATTGGATAAACTTGTGCAGCAGGTCATCTTAGAGCCTGTGGATAGCAGTCCATGGGAAACCCCCACTTAAGGCCAATGGAGAAGTCAGGATCTGTGCTGACTATAAGTGCACACTGAATAAAGCTCTGCAGCAACACTCCTATCCCGTGCCAGTAGTCAGCCATATTCTGGCATCTCTACAAGGGGATTGCATTTTTGCAAAACTTGATTTGGCCCAGGCCTACCAACAGCTGCCGGTGGATGACGCCACGGCAGAGGCACAAACCATTGTGACCCATCGGGGGGCTTTCAAGGTGCGGAGACTACAGTTTGGCATTAACGTAGTGCCAGGTATTTTCCAGAGTGTCATGGAGCGAATGCTCAGAGACATTCCGGGTGTATGCCCGTACTTCGATGATGTCCTCATCGCAGGGGAATCAGTGGAAAATTTAGCTGAGAGGCTCAGGGCTATGTTGCTGCGGTTTCGCAAAGCGGGCCTGAAACTAAGGAAAGACAAGTGTAAGATTGGGGTCACGTCCACAGAGTTTCTGGGGTTTCGCATAGACGCGGAAGGCCTACACCCTGCTCAGTCCAAGCTGGAAGCGATCCAGCAGGCGCCCAGTCCCAAAACAAAAGCAGAACTTCAAGCGTTCTTGGGACTGTTAAATTTCTATCATGCCTTTCTTCCCCACAAGGCAGCCGTGGTGGAGCCGTTACACCGGCTCCTAGACAAACAGGCTATATGGGCGTGGACACGTGTCCACGAGAAGAGTTTTGCTGCAGTTAAAGCATTACTTTCCTCAAATGCAGTGTTGGCTCATTTTAATGAGCGACTTCCTGTTAGCATAGTGTGCGATGCTTCCCCTTACGGGATCAGAGCTGTTTTAAGTCACCTTAAAACAGATGGGACTCAGATCCCTATAGCATATTATTCCAGAACCCTGTCTGCCGCGGAGCGTAATTACGCGCAGATAGATCGAGAAGCATTGGCAATTGTAGCGGGCATCAAGAAGTTCCATGACTTCTTGTATGGTTGCCGTTTCATGGTCTTCACAGACCACAAGCCACTTCTGGGGTTGTTCACAACGGACAAGCAGACACCCCACATAATCTCTCCTAGAATGTTGAGATGGTCAATATTTCTCTCTGCGTATGATTTTTGCATGATTCACAAGCCGGGCAAAGAGATGGGCCATGCAGACGGCCTCAGTAGATTGCCCTTAAGAAACATAGAGCCTGATCCTGCACCTGCAAACCACATCCTGTCTATTCAGGATTTGCCTGAGTTCCCTCTCCATGCAGGGGATGTAGCTGCTGAGACAGCTGCTGACCACACGTTGACACGCGTGTTGAACTGGGTGTTATCGGGATGTCTGGACACGTGTCCGGGCACGGAATTTCAGGGGTTTTGGAAGCGAAAGTCGGAGCTATCCACCTTTAAGGGGTGTTTACTGTGGGGCAGTTGGGTAGTCATTCTGACCTCACTGAGGACTAGAGTCCTTGTGTCTCTGCATGAGGGACATCCAGGGATAGTCCGCATGAAGGCGCTTGCACATAGTCACCTGTGGTGGCCAAGACTCGATAAAGAGATTGAAGCCCAGGTCCAAGGGTGTCACATTTGCCAACAGTCCAGGCCAGAAATGCCCCAAGCTCCTATCCATAGGTGGGAAACAACACAGGATCCTTGGTCGAGGATCCATATCAACTACGCTGGCCCCTTTCAGAGGCAACTCTTTCTTATTGTCGTGGACAGTCACTCTAAGTGGCTGGAGGTAGTTCCAGTGTCTGCTGCAACTTCCACTATCATCATCAGGGTTCTTTGCGGCATTTTTTCCACTCATGGACTTCCAGACATAATTGTCTCTGACAACGAAACTCAATTTACTTCTTCGGAGTTCCAGTCTTTTCTGTGAGCAAACTTAATCCACCACGCTACGTCGGCACCATTCCACCCGGCATCAAATGGTCAAGCAGAACGCATGGTGCGGACTACGAAAGATTCTTTGAAAAGAATCACGCATGGCAACTGGCATCACCAGTTGGCTGACTTTCTCCTGTGCCACTGTACCACTCCATGCACTGCTACAGGCAAGAGCCCCGCTGAGCTCCGATGGGGTTGTCAGCTTATCACTAAGCTGGATAGGTTACATCCAGATCGGGTTACATCACAGGTGTCCCAACCACAGGCACCGAGGCGGCTGAACTTGGGCAATCCAGTTTGGGCCCAAAACTATGGCCCTGGCAACTTGTGGGTGGAAGCTGTGGTTTGTAGGGTCACTGGGCCCCTTTCCTATGAAGTGACGTTGGATGACGGTCGAGTGCTGCGACGGCATATTGACCAGCTTCCCTGGAGGTTGCCCAGCCACACTTCCACCCCTGACTCTGCTCTCGGGGGGGAGGAAGCTCCCGAGATTGACCGGGACGATCAACAAGGCACTGGCTATGGCTCATCGCAACTCGCGAATGAGGGGTTTGCCATCGAGGCGGCTCCTGACTCGGGCACTATGCCCATGGGACATTGTGGGAGATCGGCTTTTCAAGCCTCTCCAAGGGGGGAGGTCCGTCCCTCCGGGATATTACTTCCAACCATCTGCTCATGCAGACCAGGGGAACACCACCCCTCCGGGGAATACCACCCCTCCAGGGAACACCACCCTTCCGGGGAATTCCACCCCAAATCGGCACGCAGAGCTGGACCAGCAGGCTAGCTTGCAGGCACCGTTCCCGACCATTTTAAATGGGTCCCCAAGTCCTGGTCTGCCGAGCCCGGTGAGCAAGCTTGCAGACCAGGCAACCGCGGCACTTCCACGGAGATCAGAGTGGGTCCGAGGGCCTCCGCAGTTCTTACGGGACTATGTGAGGGTTCTGTCGGCACTAGCATAGAATTCAGAGTTTGTGCTAGGCAAGCATTCAGGCGTGCTCAAAAGTATAACATTGCTTTTGTTTAAACGGGCATTGCCTTGTGTTTTTTCAAAAGCTTTAATGAACAAACACCACGTCCTAAGAGGTCCCAGGCCGGGGCCAAGGTTAGTGGGAGTGAATGGATAGCCTCCACCCGGGGGCGGCTTTACTAAAGCAAACAAAAAAAACAAGGTGCATTATGCTTCTAACCAAGGGGGGAGGGGTATAATGTACTGAGTTGTGTTGGACAGCAGGTGCAGGGCAGGAGCCAGGCGAGGCTAGCGACCACGTGGTTGCTATGGAGCCTGGATGTCTGGCGGCCCAGGCAGGCTTGCTACTTTAGCGTGGGAGAAACCCCGTGCTATGATTGGTTAAGATTACCAAGAGCTCCCTTGTATAAAAGGGCGGAGCCAGTTTCATTATCTGTTCTGTTCTGTGTCTGTTTCCAATGAATAAACCTTGTTGTTGTTTAATCTCTTCGATGTCTACCACCCTAAAGACAGAACAAATAATGTGATGGATGTGTATGTGTATATGTTGCACATGGACATTTCATTTAGTTATATATTTGCCTGCAAAGCTTTGATCTTTAGCCAACACATTTGGATAAAGATTAAAGCCAAAGCGGTAGGGTCTGTATTGCCTGAGTAAGAAAAATGGTGGCACGTTTAGTGAATAAATCCAAGAGAAAATTCTAACAGTATCCAAATCTATTCCACTCCCCACCCAATTCTTTTTAAATGTGTTACAATTACAAAAATATAATTTTATTACATAAGATTATTATCATTCAGTGGTTAATTCAGTATTAATTTATGTGGTTTCAAATATTTACATAGCATAATTTTAATGGATTATTAATCTTGCTTAATTATTATATCCAATATAAGTGAACTAGATTCTTTTGTCTGACACTTGGTCCTTTAGAATAAGTCAGAATGCTTCCCAAATGTGCCTGAATGCTGGAAGCAATTTTCAATAATCCTAAGTGACTGTTTCGTTAGCAGAGAGGTCTGAAATTAATAACAAATTGGCTTCTGATCTGACATGCTAGATAATGAGTTGGGTGTCAGATGATGGCATTAAATATAGGCAGCCTTTTCTGCAATATATTTGGTTTAATCTCATGGTTCTTATGTTTAATGAACCTTGAGTAATATGCTTCATTTATTGTGCAATTTTATATATGCTTGCTTAGAAGTAATCCATACTTTCAGTGGGATTTACTCTCAGGATTGAAACCATGCAGATATTCAATGCCTTTTTATTTATTTTTTGCATCTTTCTGCTGTCTTTCATCTTCTCATTATAGAACAAGGTTTATAAACTCTATTTGTTGTTATGTACTATCCCATATAGACAAATTATTATGATTTAAGAGATGTTTCCTGCAAATATCCCATTGAAGAAAGTATTCTAAGTGATTTGAATATTATTTCTAGCCTACTGAAATATGAATTTCAGATGATTCAAACAGAGCATTATTATTCAAATCAATATATTCCCAAGTACATCATTGATAAATTTCACAAAGTTTGAGAATATGACAAGAAAGCCTAACCTTTTGCAATTGTGCTGAAGCTTGCATAATACTTACGCTTGGAAACTGATATCAGCACCTGGCATCTTTGGAGAGATTCTAGTGCTGATGTCAGTCTTGGATCACTTATATTTATTTCTGATCCAGCTTGTCAAGTGGCAGATACAACAGGTTTTTATTTTTTCATGTGAACTGATTTAGCATCATGTTGAATATTCAGAATGACTGATGAAGGATGGGGAAGCCAGAAAGTATAGTTTTCTGGGCTGGTTTCTATACTTTGTACTACCTTCCAATGAAAAAAATATCATAGAGTCCCAAGTAGGAAGGAGCCAAAAATGTAATCTCATCTCTTGTCCAATTTGGTTCTCTGCAGTGAACTGAGATATTCTGGATTGGCTAACGTTAAAAGGATTAGCGATTATAAGTTCATGGTGCAATAGGTTTGATAATCCAAAGAATATGAAATAAATGAAATGTCAACGCTGCTAACATTGGATGTTCTTGCTCTGACAAAATATGCAGAGCTGTGTGGTATTTTTAGAGTTAACTTAAATGATGCTGGGAGGGGAGGAGAAAGAATGTGTGTGGGGAGTAGTGAGATAAGGAATTGGCGGGCTGCAAAACGGAAGAGAACCTTTGGCCTTCAAACTGATTGGAGAACGTGATTTATGACTGTAAATAAGAGGAGGGAAATAGGCTGGAATATTATGTGCTCACGGGAGGGGAATTCAGATCTTGGCATCCATCCATGCCGTGCTGACACTTTGTTACATGAATAAAGACTTTTTAGGATAAACAATGCCTGGAAGTTCTTTGAAGTGTTTCATTAGTCGGAATCTTGACATAAAAAGTGCAAATAGCAATAGCAGTAGCACTGAAACTTATATACCGCTTCACAGTGCTTTGCAGCCCTCTCTAAGCGGTTTACAGAGTCAGCATATTGCCCCCAACAATCTGGGTCCTCATTTTACCGACCTCAAAAGGATGGAAGGCTGAGTCAACCTTGAGCCAGTGAGACTTGAACTGCCGGCAATGGGCAGTCAGCAGAATTAGCTTGCAATACTGCATTCTAACCACTGTGCCACCACAGCTCTTCTTAATCTTAAGTGTATTGTTTTTTGTAGAGGTATCTTCCCCATTTCCCAGAAGATAAACAATTCTGGAGTGCAGAAATAGACATTCTTTCTTAGAGACATAGAAGAGAATGTATGCTTAATCTTTCTTGATCCTTCTTCATTCGTATCTTAAAATGCCTGCAAACATAGATGATGTTTTTTCCTGCAAATATCCAGCCAGAGAAGGAATATTATGTAACTTTGATGGTTGCTTCTGGAATCTTGAAATGTGAATCAGATAATGCATGCATTTCTTCGCCTAAACTGATATTATTGTTTATCTAAGCAAAGATAGCATCTCAACAGCTAGTGCACACATACTGAGAATTAACCTTCATAATACAGTGGTTTATTCAAATTGGTTTAGCTTTTTTCAATTATTTTAAGTTATTGAAATGGTTAAACAGCTAGTTTAATGAATTAATTAATTAATTTAGTAAATGTATATAATTGCCCATCTCATTGAATATGAAGCTCACTTCTAAAGAAGTTTCATAGTTAAATGTTGTAAGAAGTGTTGTTTGATTTTTAGCTTAAAGAAGAAAACATTTTGGGAGTGACATAGGTATGATATATCAGTTTTATCGTCCTGATATTTTTTCCCTAGGGTGGTGAGCCAGTTAGGCCAGGCGTAGCTATGACTGACCTTGCTACAGGTTTATATGCATATGGAGCAATTATGGCTGCACTTCTTCAACGACATAAAACAGGGAAAGGAATGCACTTGGATTGCAATCTGCTTTCATCTCAGGTAAAGATTTACTCAATGATTTAATAATAATAAACATATTCTGAATGGTTTTTGTCACATATTAACTTCATTCCATCTTAAAGGTTATTGTATGTATAGGTAGTCTTTAAGATCATTTGTTCAACAAATGTGTAAAATTACAACAATGCTGAAAAAAGTGATTTATGATGGATCCTCACACTTATGACTGTCACTGCATTCGCACAATCAAAATTTGATCAAAATTTCCAGCTTGGCAACTGGCATGTATTTATGATAGTTGTAACATTCTGAACTCACCATTTGTGACCTTTCCAGGGGACTTCTGATTAAGCAAGGTTGATGGGGGAAGCTTAATGACCATGTGATTCATTTAATTGGTGATACACTTTATGACCATGGCAAAAAAGGTTGTAAGATTGAACACAATTCGTTTGATGACTATATTGCTTAGTGGTAGAAGCTTTGGTCCTAATTGTGATCATACATTGAGGATTACCTGATTTCTTCAGTCCAAAGAAGAATGCTGCCTCCATAGGAATGAAGACTTTATGGGATTAACATCTCTAAATGTTTATAATATTATCCAAATGATCATATATGAGAATTTGTGTCCTAATGATTGTCAGTCTGCTCGTCATAATAACAGTATTTAGATATCTTCAGTTGTGGTAAGAAGTCTAAATTAAACCCCAAAAGAGCCATTTCGATTCAGGAAGGTTGAAAATAGTAGGACAGTGAACTGGGCCTTGTGAAATCTTTGTAGGAAAGTTTGGCATATATTCCCCTCCATTCAGCTACCTATATATTTTTTACTTTTATGATTCATGATAAAAGTCTGAAAAGAGCTGGTTTAATCCTAGGCTTTAAGTTTTTTGAGTTTTGAGTTTTCTGAATCCAGTGAACTTTTCCTCAAGAATCTAGCAAGGGCCTTCATTTTTGAATGCTATATATAATTTTATAACTGTTCTCCCCCCCCCCCCAAATTCCTATATTTTAAAGATGTCTAATCCAATTTGATACTTTTTCTAAACTTATAGGAGTAGATAACATCATGGTCATAGACCTATAGACTTATCTTCCAAAATGAAAATTAAAGTAACTTTTTAAAAATCTCATAATTTGGGATATAAAAAGAGAAGGTGAATCACCAAAATCTTGCCATATGTTTTGATTTTGTGAAGTTAAAGGTAATCTATAGGGAGCATTTTGGATTAAAAATGTTGTTAATTTGTAAGTTAAGATTTTTTTAAAAAAATATTAAACTAAAACAAGTAAAAACAAGGCTTTGCTCTCTAATATGTTCTGGGTTATGCATCTGAAGCTGCAATAAAATATGAATTTAATATTTTATATTTTAGAAGCCAATGTGCATTTGATTGACAACATAGATGTATAAAATTTCCAGCATTTTTAATTTATCTCAGCACACCCTGTTGGATGCTTTCAAAAAGAAAAGCTACACTGCATGATATTCATAGCAGATTCACAAACTGCATAGTTTCATTTTGGATTAGCATAAAATATGAATCTAAATTCTGTAGTCTATGCTTAAACATTATGTATGAAACAGCATCACTAACGCCAGTAAAAGTCTATAATTTTGCACAATGCGCAAATATTACTTGTATCTCTTAATATTAAAATATAAACCAAATAAAGTATTCTAGAAACAGAATCCAAAATATTGCAGACAATTCAGACTCCTGTTATTAAGAGTTTAAAAGCTCTGTTCCAGACATTAGTCAGGCTCTGTTCCAGACATTAGTCAGCTTTTCATGAATCAACTAAGCTCAGACATCCTTGGATTGTTTGACTCCTTCCTATCCCTTGTTATTTTTCCAATACTGCTGCTATTTTTAGAGAGCTAAAGTATGTGCTAATATAATTTCAATTTTGGTAGTTTGTTTAAAAATATCAGTCCATGAACACCTGATCTCTTTGACTTCGGTCAAGAGAATAGTAAGTAGTCAGCAAGAGAGTAGTAAGTAGTCACTACCTAGAAGCAGTGTCTTATTTGCAAGAAAATGCAATCAAAATCTCTCTTGAACATGTATCCTAAATTAAGGGATATGAACTTTTTACCCTTGATACAAAATGTCTTTGAACTTTTTCCTCACTTACATGATTTATAATTATCAGTTCCAGTCTTTTTAACTTCAACATATAAACAATAGTTTTAGATGATAATAAATAAAAAGAAATGGTTTCTGGACGTGTTTCCATTTATGAAAGTGATTTGCATCTTCTATTGTGGCTTGAAAATATTTCTTGAAAGTTTTTAATATCATTCCTGCCTCTAATTGTAGCAAGTTGAGAGCAAACAAACAAGAGACTCAGGTCATTCCAAATTCTGCAAGCTGACATTAAGCAAGAAACCTTACTCTTCAGCAATTTTTATTGCCCATTTTTTTCTCTTTTTGAAAAAAAAAAGATTTTTGCTTTGATCAAGAGATTTACATGAGTAATCTTGGTTTCTTATTCTACTGCTGCTCTGCTGGGGAATCTACTTAGGAAACTGAGAACTTCAGCTTTGCTATGTAATATGGGACACTGTTTTAAATATAATCAGATATACACATACCTCCCTGAATACACATTTGTATTTTGTGTGTCTAAAGAAAATCTTGGATTGTGTGCTGTGGTCAGAATTCTTTATATTCCAAGTTTGCTATTAAGTTTCTTCTCTGATTTTTATTATCCAATTTAACGTTTATAGTATTTCAAACAAAGTGGCAACTCCGACAAAGAGTTTATAAAACTCTTTATTTGCAAACATCATGGCTGCAGTCTTGAAGCTAGTGGTATAAATACAGTCAAGGTGGAGGGGAAGCCACCTAGGAGTCTGAAGACCCAGGGGGCCCCAGCCAAGCTTTTAAACTTGTAAAAAAAAAACCTGATTGTATCTTGCTGCAGGGCTAATACATACCCATAAAGAAGAAAAGGCAATTGCATAAGACAACTTAATAGTGAGTGTGGTGCAATCAACAGAGACAGGCTGTTGGTAAGCACAGCAAACCTCAGTGTCCTCACTATGACTATATGGCAGCAGAGTTACAGAAAAATGCCTTGTTGTTGGTACTTTGCCAACTAGTCCTGGAAGTCTAATATTATACAAATCCTCTTCTTCCCCTATATCTTGAAGGAAATAGTATGTTAGAAAACTCCTTTTTTCTACAACTGAATTGAAACCCATTCCTTTGTATGCACATAAAACATGGATACATATAGAAAGGGTCTAGGACAACTCGTCGCAGCCAACTTGCTACAGCCAACTTGCCACAGCCAAGTCGCTGCAGGACAACTCTCCATGGTCAAGTTGCCACGGGACAACTCGCCTTGGGTCAAGAGTTACACTAATATTGAAGAAATGATGGAATAGAATAATATTTAAAAGGATGCAAAAGGAGGGACAAAATTAAATATGAATGACAAAAATTAAAATATTTTTTAATTATTTTAAATAATTAATTTAAATTGTTGAATTGTCCCATGCCGAATTGTCCTGTGGTGACTTGGCCACAGTGAGTTGTCCTGTAGCACGTTTGCATTGCAATTTAACATTTGTTCATCTTTCTTCACAGTTCCTTGCAATCATAACAAAAATGATTATTGTTTATTTCTGCTTGAGAGTTTCTAAAGTTTGTTGATAATACTGATTTGGGTAAGATTGATATGAGTCACCTTGTGGGGGAGATGGGTGGCATAAAACTTTAATAATAAATAAAAACTTTAATAATAAAATAAATATGGAGCATCTCGACCCCTATTTCCATTTAAAAAGATAATGAACAAATTCTTAATATATAGTAATATTCCTTGAAACAGTATAGCCACTGAGGAGGCTGCTGACTTGCACAATGGTCCTGGAGTTATTTTCTCCCCCCCCCCCAAGGTACAGAATACTGTGCCTTGTTCCGGATATATTTCATGAATTTTGCATGCGAAAATTCATTAGGTAAAAAGGTGATAAATTTGATATGTTGTCTTGCTACTTTCTTGTTTCACACTATACACACAACTCTTGTTTAAACACTAATATGTTAAAATGTCTATGTTCAATTATTTACTGAGCATGAGGGAAAAATGTACAGTTCATTCAGTATGAATAGCATTGCTATTTCTTTTACATATCTTTTTGCCAGTAGTTATAATTGAGAGTTTTGAAGAAAAGACTATTTGGAATGAATCAAAATTTTTAAAGACATTTGGAGATACTATTTACATTCCTGTGCACAAGTAATTACAAAAAAGGAAATGATGTGAATGAAATAATTTCCCCATCTTACCATGGATCTTTTACAACTAATGCCTGTATGGAAGCTTACACATGAAATTGACAAAGTTAGTTGAATTACAGTAATAATACTGAAAGAATTTTAAAAACCTCTTGAAACACTGCTCTGACTTTATTGTCTGGTCTTACCTTCTGGCACTCATAGTGTTTCAGCCAGGCAGTTTAACAACACAGTATGGAATTTAATTTGATAGGTAAAGCTGAATATGTGATCTATTTTGATAAGTAAAGCTAAATATATGAAGTATGTTGATTTAAACACAGAAGAATTCAAATTGTATGTTCTCTTCAGTTCTTTGAGAAAAAGGGAATGTAGGTAGACATAATAACAGACATAATCACACACATACACACACACACAGCACATTTTTATGTACAAGTGAACGAATGCTGAAATTATATTTTTGGAACATCTGCTTTAATGCCCTCCGACCATTAGTATGGATTTCTTTCTTAGAATGGAAAGAAAATATACCCAGTATATTTTCAAATCTGAATAGTGTTTGATAATGAGTTATATTATTTTGTCTTCCTGCTCGAAAGGTTGTAAAAGATTGGTCCGTTAATGGTATTTCCACTGTGGTGATTCCAAAGGGCAAGAGGCAGTTTATATTCTCAGAGCCTAAATGTTGGGTCATGACAAATGGGAGCATATTCAAACTTTTTTCCAGCTCTCCTTTGTATCTACACTGCAGAGATAATTTTAATAATCACAGACAGCTTATCTTTTTACTTGATAGCTTAGCTATCATTGCTAATTCTGTTCTTGGGAAAATACTGGAAACCTTTCATGAACTGTGTGAAAGCAGTAACTAAAAGTAACTGTGATTATACATGTAATTATACTTCACATAAACAAATACAAAGGTTTTGCTTCACTTAATTGACAAACCAAAATTTGATTTTGCAGCCGTGGGTCATGATTACTGATAAATTCTCTCATTTCCTAGCTCGAGAAAATTGCTATTATATTTAAACAAATAATATCTTTGCCCTTAAAGAAAATGATCTTGGTACATGCATTATAAAAAGTCATACTTACTTAGCCATAGTTCAATGAGCACAGCACAATTAGTTGGTTTTGTATCATTGATCTACATAATTATTTTCAAATCAGAATGATTGGCTTATGATTCATGCTAAATGAATAAAAAACATTCTGGCTTATTGTAATGTGTGATCACAATAGAGGAGGATGTAGCTCAGAGTTGAAATAAGGGGTGCACTCTGAGCTTGGTTGTTTTCTTGAAGACATTTCTTTACCCAAACTAAGTACCACGATGATGATGATGTTACCTAATTGGATAATGAAACACTTGGAAGAAAACAGCTAAGCTCAGAGAGCACCAGTGTTTGATTTCAAACATGAAAATCCAAGTTTGGTAGAACATCAGCTAATCATGTCTTTAGATCACATCTTTAGATCTTTTAAATGTTTACATAGTAGATCCCAGAAAATGGTGTAGCAATATTTATTGATATAGTCACATCTCAGAATTATCTATAATTATTCTGATAATTTTTAGACTTTGAGCCATAGAAGATAAGGGCAAAGAGATTTCTTCCCTTATTGGGGCTGATGACAACAGAATACTAAGACATTACCTTCAAAAGTGAGATAATAAAAGCCCAGTCTAGCACAATACCAACAAAGAGGAAAAATAACAGCTCTCAAAAGAAACCATCATGGCTGCATAAAGAACTCTCTGATAAATTGAAAGATAAAAAGGACAAGTATAAAAAGTGGAAAGAGGGACACATAACTAAGTCAGAATATCAGCAAATAGCCCGAGCCTGCAAAGATGAAGTGAGAAAAGCTAAGGCTCAAAAGGAACTAAGGCTTGCGACCAAAGTCAAAAATAACAAAAAAAGCTTCTTTCAACGTATAAAAAACAAGAAAAAAGTAAAGGAAATGATTGGTCCATTAGTGGGTGACAATGGCAAGAAGGTGACAAGCAACAGGGAGAAAGCAGAACTATTTAACTCATTTTTCGCATCTATCTTTACACAAAGGGAAAAAACAGACCAACCTATCAAAAATAATGCCGTAAAAAACAGAATAGAAACACAAGTTAAGATAGGCAAGAAAATGGTAAGTGAGCACCTGTTCAGCCTAGACGAGTTCAAATCACCAGGACCAGATGGATTACACCCCAAGGTTTTCAAGGAACTGGCAGATGTGATCTCAGAACCACTGAACTATATTTTTCAAAGATCCTGGAGCACTGGAGAACTACCAGAGGACTGGAAAAGAGCTGATGTAGTTCCCATCTTCAAAAAAGGAAAAAAAACGGATCCAGGAAATTACAGACCTATCAGCCTGACCTCAATACCTGGGAAAATTCTGGAAAAGATAATCAAACAACGAATCAGCGAACACCTAGAGGCAAACAAAGTCATTACTAAAAGCCAACATGGGTTTGTCAAAAACCCAAGAATTCCATGCCATACAAATCTTATTGCATTCTTTGACCACGTGACAAGATTAGTGACGCAGAGAAATGCGTGGATAATAATTTTACTTGGACTTCAGTAAGGCATTTGACAAGTAGATCACAACCTATCTACTTGATAAGATAGAAAAATGTGGGTTAGACAGCATCACCACCAGATGGATCCTAGCTGCTAACGCGGCCGTACTCATGGTGTGTCCTCAATGGAACCGCATCTACATGGGGAAGTGTGTAGTGGGGTGCCCCAGGGCTCTGGTCTGGGCCCAGTGCTCTTCAACATCTTCATCAACGATTTTGGACAGGTGTAGATGGGGAACTCATCAAATTTGCGACGACACCAAGCTGGCAGGAGAATAGCCAACACTCCATAACTACAGGCTTAGATACGGAGGATCTGGACAGACTGACACTGGACGGGGCGCTATCTAACAAAATGAGTTCATGGTTAAAAAAGTAGGTTCTACATTTAGGCTAAGAAAAACCAAATGTACAGGTATAGTAAAGTGGTATCTTGCTCAATAGTAGTAATCTGTGAAAAGGATCTCGAAGTCCTAAGTTGACAATCATTTAAATATGATCCAGCAGTGTGCGGCAGCTGCCAAAAAAGCCACACAAGTGCAGCTGCATTAACAGAGGATATGAATCAAGATCCGGAATGTATTAATACCACTTTACAATGCCTTGTAGGCCACACCTTTGAATACTGCTCCAGTTTTGGTCACCACGATGTAAAAAAGATGTTGAGACTCTAGAAAGAGTACAGAGAAGAGCAACAAAGATGATTAGGGGACTGGAGGCTAAAACATATAAGGAACGGTTGCTAGAATTGGGTATGTTTAGTTTAATGAAGAGACATGATAGCAGTGTTCCAATATCTCAGGGGTTGCCACAAAGAAGAGGGAGTCAAGCTATTTTCCAAAGCGCCTGAGGGCAGGACAAGAAGCAACGGATGGAAACTAATCAAGGAGAGAAGCAACCTAGAACTAAGGAGAAACTTCCTGACAGTTAGAACAATTAACCAGTGGAACAACTTGCCTCCAGGGGCAGTGAGTGCTCCAACACTGGAAGTTTTTAAGAAGAGGCTGGACAGCCATTTGTCCGAAATGGTATAGGGCACAGGTCGGCAACCTGCGGCTCCGGAGCCGCATGTGGCTCTTTGAGCCTTCCCCTGTGGCTCCCAGCCTCCTCTGCCATTTGCAGAGAGAGACAGAGACAGAGCTTGCTTCTCTCTCTCTCTCTCTCTCTCTCTCTCTCTCTCTCTCTCTCTCTCTCTCTCTCTCTCTCTCTCTCTCTCTCTCTGTGTGTGTGTGTGTGTGTTTGTGTGTGTGTGTGTGTGTAAAAAAGAGAGTAGCCTCACCCTGTTCTGAAGAGCCGACAAGCTTACTGGGCGAGGCTCCTCCCTTTCCTGCGTCTCTGCAGGAAGCAGGAACCAGGAAGGGCAGGAGAGAGCTAGCTAGCCCAGCTATGCTGATTCAGGGATTCTGGGAGTTGAAGTCCATGAGTCATAAAAGAGCCGAGGTTGCCTGTCCCTGAGCTTGTTGCAGAACAGCTTGAAGCCAGCTTGCCAGGTGAGCAGAAGATCGGAGAGAGGGAGAGAGGGGGGGGGGAGAGAGACAGAGAGAGACAGAGAGAGACACCCTTTTGACATCTAAAATGAAGATAACACTGCATATATCCTTTTTTACCTTTATTATATATATATGTCTGTGTGTGTGTATATATATGTATGTGTATATATATATATATGTGTGTGTGTATTTGTGTGTGTATATATATGTGTGTGTATATATGTGTGTGTGTGTATATATGTGTATATATATATGTGTGTGTTTGTGTATATATATACACACATACACACACATATACACACATACATATATATACATACACACACACACACACACACACACACACACACACACACATATATATATATATATGCAGGTCTTGGCATATTCGGGTCTTTTCCCGTGTAAGATTGAGAGTATCTTGGCGACATTTCGATGAGGTCCCACTCGCCATCTTCAGGCTGGTGTCTTCGGCTTCGTGCTTGTGCGAGCAAAGCGTGATCGGAGCTGCCGTCCTTCTATAAATATTGGAGGGGTGGGTGTGGCATGTTGGCTTTGTTGCTGTAAGCGGGTTGGTTGGCTGTGTTGTTACATCTTGATTGGAAGATGGAATTGATGTAAGCAAATTAGTCAGTTGTTTGGTAACATCCTGTGTGGCTGAGGTGCTGGCTGTGTGCCCATTGTTCTTTTGTACCTGGGTAATGGGCTGTGTGGTAACATTCTGAGCTCTATTGTAGTGATATCCTGAGTCCTGTGCTGCCACATCATGGGAGGTAGGCTGCGTTGTAACATACTGAGCCTTTGTGATGTAACCTCTTGAGTTCTGTGATGTAATGTCCTGAGTAGATGGCTGTGATGTAACATCACGGGCTTTGGTTTGGCTCCGAGTTTGCGGTCTGGCCATGTGTTCATGGTGTGTGTCAGTTTGCTTTGTGTGGGGGTCGGCGGGGGGTGCAGCAGTTGGTGATGTCGCCGTGGTGTGGATTCGCCAAGACCTGCATATATATATCCCCCCCGTCTGGGGGAATTTGCCTCTTGAAACAGAGAAAACAGACTTTTTGAAAATGATGCCAATAAATTTGCCAGTGTAGTAGTAATCCAAATTTTTATCTTGGCTTAATCATCATAAAAAACAAAGTATCCTCTCACACTATCTAATTAATATTACCAGTGTCTCACTGAAGAAGGGGTTATATCCTTTTGCTTGCAGACTGTGCTTTTGGCAAACCTTGAAGGAAAATTTGTAAGTGCCTTGTTGAACAGCATCTCTGTCATTGTGTCAATCAGGTGGAAAACATTATTCACTGTATCTTCCACTGTTCCACTTTCCATTTGAATTAAGGGATAAGCTGTTTATGGTAGATGATTTCAAGAGCTTGGACAATAAAATTGTTTTCTATGCTCCAGATTCTGTCAGCAAGAGAGTGTCACCTGGTGGGACCAGAAGGAAAACTTAACCATGGAGCCCACTCATCATCCCTCTTGCTGGTGTTTCACAAGTCATGTAAACCTAGCTTTGCCTCTGATAATATGGGTGAAGCTATGTCATGACTTGCTTGAGTGTTTACTAATCTTCTTGGCTACTATTTTTATGTCATTTTTGTTGTTTTGAAATTTTTTCTCAATTTTTTTAATGTATTAATTGTAGCCAGCCAGAATCATATATAGGATATAGGTGGTCATTTAATTTAATTTGATTTGATTTGATTTAATAAATAATGTTTGAAAATTATATTTCAGTTACATTTCTTATGGATATTTTTTGTTCTTTAGGACAATAAAGTTATCTGGTAATGAATGAAACTAATCTTAAGGATTGTTGCTAGATGAGATTAGATTTTGTTTGCATTATTTTGTACCTTTATAAATACCTGTCAAATATAAACATTCTGATTTACAATATAGATAATTAAATTGCTAATGAAAAACTAAGAACACAAAACAGATCTATTTTCCAAATGTTCTTACACTAGTTGCTGTTTCAATGTGGTTGTTCAGTGTTGAATAGTTGCTGCCTAGCTCCAGACAAACCTCCAAGCTCCAGGCAGGACTCCAACCAGGTTATGCTGCTCACCATAGCTTGTGGTCTTGTCAGTTGAATGAAAGTTCCCTTTCCTGCTTGTAATAGTTGCCAGTTTGTAGACACTTCTTCCTCTGTAGGTCATTTGCCTTTATCTTTTCTGCACACCCTTTTTCCTACTCTGTTTTAGCATTTGCTTTTGTAAGCTCAAAAGATTGGCTGAGGTGAGGCTGCCTTCGGACATCAGAAAGTCCTTTAAAATGTGAGAGTGTGGTTCAGTTATCCAGCAGCTAGAACACTGGATGCTGTGAGTACACTTCTGAGGGAATGACTAAATGCCTGAGGGCAGGGGCAGGGAAACTTGTCTACATTGCTGCAGCTGCTTTTGAAAAGAGCAAGCAGCAACCCCAACTTCATTCCCTCATATATATACTTTTCCTTTCATTCTGTAAGAGAAAGAACAATGTTTTGATGCATTGCTTTTTTTTAATTTTAAACATCAATACAAATACACAAATTTATTCAATCAATTGTCAGAACAATAAAAGAACTGGGCAGCAAAAATACATTACAGTAATATAGCATAATAAAAGCTTATTTAAAACCCTAATGCTGTGTAAAATTCAAATAGTAACATGTAACATAATTCACCCTAGGCCTAATATTTATTCTTTGTTATAGTAAATCTAATTCTGTAGTAGTTTGTTTAATAGCTACGACACAAAATGTAATTACATTATGCATAATGTTAGGCTAATTGCTGAAGAGAGCAAAGTAAGATGAAACATCTGATTATCTTGGCTTATGTTCTAATAAAAGAAAGATGAAAGATTGATGGCTACCTTAAAAATACTGTATGAGCAATACAACAAAACATTTTGGGTAGTTTTGAATATGAATCACAGGGAAAGGGCTTCTGGATAAAGGAATTTTGGCTAACTTGTAGCAGATAAAAACTTGTCAGGTTCTGAAAAATGCTTGTTGCTGAATAGGGAATATCAGCATGGTTAAAAATTTACTTGAGAGCCATTTGGTGTAAGGATCAGGCACAGAAGAGACTGCCTATAGAAACTGAGATTTTCCCCCACCCCTCTCATATATCAGAGAGATTGGAGAGAGAGGGTGTACAAGAGAGTAAGCACACAACAGAGAATTCACACAACTGTTTACATAGGACATTTAGGGCTGCTGGCATCAGCATATTGGTTTTGAAGTATCTTCCCTATTGTGTACCTGCTCACTATCTTGCAATCCCTTTCTTGCCAATGATTGTAAATACAAACAATTTCCTTTTTGTTAATTATCCCAGTGCCAGGATGAGCTGCCAAAGGATATGGGAGTGGGGGGAAAAGAAAGCACAATTGTGGTCATGTTATTTCCCACTTAGCAACTAGTTTGCTAACAGTGAGCTGCTGATCCCAATTGTGGTTGCTAAATGAAAGCTACCAGTATTTGAGTCATAACCTTTGCCTCAGACAGTTTCAATTCTTCTTCCATTCATTGCATTGGGCATGAAAAAGTCAACATTTCTATGAGTTCCTCAGTGCTAATTGTTTCATGAATCTATATGAGTTTTCCAAAAGCCATATATTTGTTGCTTTATCTTATTCAGTTTTATTTCCTGAAATGTTTCACTTATATTTTTATGCTTTTTAGCAAAGACCATTACTTTAGGGTGTTTTTTTTTTTGGTAACTAATTGCCAACTTGAATTTTTCAGTAATCAGCTACTATTCTAAGAGACTGTTGAAGGCTTGAGATTTGTAGGGTAATAAATGTAGTTATGAATTAATAATACTAAGTTCGCTGAATATACACACACACATGTTTATGTCTATAATCTCAGAATTTGACATTTGTGCTATTTCAAATCTTTGCAGGTTGCCTGCCTTACTTATATAGCAAGCAATTTTCTAAACTGCAGAACAGAATCCATACGATGGGGCACTGCACATGCGAGTATTGTACCCTATCAGGTGAGTTAATGGCTTGTTTAAATAAGTCTGTTTTCTTCATTTTCTCTTTATGTTACGGTTTGAAATCAGTTTCTTGTCTGAAATTGTTGCTTATCGAGTTCTACATATTGAGATTGTGTATATGCACACATTGTAATAGATTACTAAAAAGAACATGAATTTGAATGACTGAAATGGTTAGGTGTAGTGAGATGAAGTTTATGATCTTTAATGTTTGTATGCCTGTATAAAATCACCATACTTTACATCTTATTTAAGTAGTCATTTTCATTCCATACATTTGATAAGTAGAAAAGGTAGCTATATTCCATAAAGATTTTGAAAGCCTCATTAAGAGTTTTCACTGAATCATTTAAGGGTATTGACTGTATATTGTAAGATTTTTTTGTGGCAGGGTTATCAAAATAATAGCATCTCTTAAAAAACACATTTTTAAAGGAGCAAAACTTTTATGTCTTTATGTAAAATATTAGTATTCAAAATTTTAATTAATCTTTTATTTTTAACAAAATTATATTTCCATCTCTATAATTTCGTTGTTCTCTCTCCCCAGTGTCATACCCTTTCCCTCCCACTCCTGTGAGGAAGGTGTATGACAAAAAATAAATCTAAATTGTCTCCTGATGATATACAGATGAAAAATCTGCACTTAATTAAATTGCTTTTAATTGTAATTTTGATTTAATTGTAAACATACCATGTAGTATACAATTGGGTGTCATCCAAAAACTAACAAAGTCCCTTGACATCAACCAGTTGTTTGGAATTGGTTGAACTGAAGTCCCAAAGGTTTGGAAGACATCAACTGGGCCTACCCCCAAAACAATTTGATCTCTGACAGCAGTTAGAAGTATTATGAGGTTCATGATGTAAATGCTTAAAAGAAAGACTTACCTGAAGGTTATTGAGTTAGTAGATTTATATTCCTGTGGAGGTGACAGCATTTAGCATCTTGGTTTATTTTAAGAACTTAAACAGTATTATATCTGATTACTATTTGAATAGGGAATACTAGAAAATCTCAAAGATGTAAACTAGACTGGAAGGTTCAAAACTGTTTCTGGAAGGAGACAGTGGTAAATCATTTTAATATCATTGTGGAAAAAATAACATGAATGTGTCCATATAGTAGTCACCAGAAGTTGAACTCATAGCCTTAGAATGATAATGCTAAATTTTAAGATCACTTGCTAGAATTGACAGGCAACCTTCTACAAAATTCCTTATTTGTTTTGAAATGTTTTGCTTCAGTCTTCTACTGTAATTAATTCTAAATACAAAATCTGTTGTTAGAAAATTGAAACAGAACATAATAGTTTGAAAAGTTTTGAGCTTTCCTGCACTCTTCATCAGATGTAATTATTAAAAAGGAAGGACATGGAAAGGGGAGGGAAAATTTTTAAAATCAGGCAAAATATTGTACTAAATATCTATGGCCTCTTCATTTTCAGAACTGTGGAAATAGAAATAAGGACTAACCACTATTCTTCATCTCTTTAACCTGATTAAATACTGCCAAAAACATTCTCCATGGGAAATTAATTCCGGTGCAAAATTCAGGCACCGAAATGTATTTTTTGACCTAAAAGAGCTATATTTGAAGTCTAAAGGATGACTGTGTTCTGATTTGTACCTTAATTCAGGAGGTGCTGATTGAGTTAGTACGCACTACATTGTCTGCACAATTATTAGGCAAGTGAATATTTTGACTATATGATCATTTTCATGCATATTTTCCACCTCCAAGCTGTATAAACTTGAATGCTTAGTAGATATAAGCATATCAGGTGATGTCTATTGTGTAATGAGGGAGGGTGTGGCCTAAGGAGAACAACACCCTATATCAGGGCTTTTCAACCTGTGGTACGCGTACCACTTGTGGTACATTAACAAGTGGCAGGTGGTATGCAGCCCTGCCTAGCCAAGTGTAGTGGGGGAGGGAATGAGCCAGCGCAGCAAGGACTTACAGTGAGAGAGTCCTCTGGAGCTGCAGTGGCTGGGGAGAGACAAAGGGCCCAGGCTCAGTTCTGGCTCACCCTCCCCCATGAGAAAGGAGGAGGAGGGGGGCGGAGACAGGAGAGGCTATAAAAGGAGGCAGTTTGGGCGGGAGAGGGAGAGAAAAAAAGCAGCAGCCTTGGGAGGAGGCGGAGTCAGCTCTAGCTGCACCGAAGGAAAAGAAGTTGAAGAGGAGGTGGGGGAGGGGTTGCCCTCCAAGAGGAATGAAACAAGGCAGCAATGGCTGGAGGTGAGGGAGGGAGGGAGATGGAGAGTGGAAGGATTCTTATGTGCTTTTGTGACTTTGAAGTTCTGGGATTTGTGCAATATGGGCTTTGTGTTCTTAAGGAGTGTTTGGCAATTTCTATTTGGCTGATGGCTGATGTCTCGTGTTAGCTTCTATTGCTCTGCTATTGTTAGCTGTAAGTTTTGCTGCAAGGGATTTTGAAGTATTTTTCTCCTGAATGGATTTTGCCTGTAGATTCCTTTACTTATGAATGGAGCCATTTGGGGAGGCTGCCTTAGCCGGCAGCCAATACTTACTACATTTTTTCTTCTTCCTTACTTTCCTTTCTAGCCAGTAGCTAATTCTTAAAGGGAAATGTGCCTTTTTAAGCTAGTTCACTCAGCAGTTTGTCTTTTCTGTTTCTGGAGGCTTTTCCTTGTTTGATGAATATATGGAAGAGAAAAAATATGGGGGGGGGTTCAAATTCTTCCTTCAGAAGGAGGTGGGCATGAGAAAGAGGGAGGCAGGGAGGGAGGGAAGTCCCTTGGCCACCAGCAGCCCTGCCATTGACTTTACTTGTCAAAAGGTTGCAAAAGGGGATCACATGACCCTGGGACACTGTGACCATCATAAATATGAATCAGTTGCCAAGCATCCAAATATAAATCATATGACCCTGGGCATGCTGCAATGGTGATAAGTGTGAAAATGGTCATAAGTTATTTCAGTGCAATTACAACTTTGAACCGGGTTTTTTTTTTTGGTCATCAAGTTTTTGACACCTTGCTAGGTGGTACTCGAATATTGCCATATCCTAAAAGTGGTACAATCGGTGAAAAGGTTGAAAAGCCCTGCCCTATATCAAGGTGTGCATAATTATTAGGCAGCTTCTTTTCCTCAGGAAAATGGTCCAAAAAGGAGATTTAACTGACTGAAAAGTCAAAAAATGTAAAAAGTCTTTCAGAGGGATGCAGCACTCTTGTTTTGTTGGAAATAGTCAACAGGGTTGCAAGAAATGTGTTGAGAAAAAGACGCACATTAACTGTCAAAAGATTTGAGAAGAATCACACTTGAAATACTAGGAACCCATTATCGTCCAGTGCTATCATATTCCAGAACTGCAACCTACCTGGAGTGCCCAGAAGTACAAGGTGTTGAGTGCTCAGAAACATGGCCAAGGTAAGGAAGGCTGAACCTCGACCACCACTGAACAAGACATATAAGTTGAAATGGCAAGACTGGGCCAAGAAATATCTGAAGACAGATTTTTAATTTTTATGGAGTGATGAGATGAGAATGACTCTTGACGGACCAAATTGATGGCCCCTGGCTGGATCAGTAACTGGCACAGAGCTCCACTTAGACTCAGACGCCAGCAAGGTGAAGGTGGGGTACTGGTATGGGCTGGTATTATTAAAGATGAGCTAATTGGACATTTTCAAGTTGAAGATGGACTTGAAATCAACTCCCAAACCTACTGCCATTTTTGGAAGACATTTTCTTCAAGCAGTGGTACAGGAAAAAGTCTGCATCTTTCAAGAAGACCATGATTTTTATGCAGGACAATGCTCCATCACATGCATCGAAGTACTCCACTGCATGGTAGCCAGTAAAGGCCTTAAAGATGAAAGAATAATGGCATGGCCCCCTTCCTCACCTGACCGAAACCCTATTGAGAACTTGTGGGCCCTTCTTAAATGGGAGATTTATGGTGAAAGAAAACAGTACACCTCTCTGAACAGTGTCTGAGAGGCTGTGGTTGCTGTTGCACAGAACGTCGATTGTCAACAGATCAAGAAACTGACAGACCCCATGAAGGAAGGTTTATGACTGTTATTGAAAAGAAGGATGGCTATATTGGTCACTATTTTTTTTTTTAAATGTGAGAAATGTTTAGTTCATTCTGCGGCCCCATTCGTACTTGGATGAAAAGCTGAGCTAAATCCCTGGGAGGACCCAAACATCCTCACAAACTCTTTCCAGAACTTAGCTATCAATTGGACCTCTTGATCAGAGATGATGCACTTAGGCTCTCCATGCAGCTGATAGATGTGTTTTAAAAACATCTTTTCTAATTTCTGGGCTGAGGGGAGTCCAGAGCATGCGATGAAAAAGAAGTCTATTACAGTCCAAATCACAATGTTTTCCCCACTCTTTGGCAGCTCCACTATAAAATCCATAGCTATCTCCTCTCCAGGTCTAGCCGGGTCAGCCACCTGCTGCAACATTCCTGGGCTTTTCCTTGCCAGTCTTTTACTGGCTGCACAAGTAGCACAGCTCCTCACATAAGTCTCAGTATGATGTCATACAGGTTTTCTGCATAACAATGGTAATATCATAGTTCCGGTTGAAAAAACCCAACGAAGTAAACACACCATATACATTGCGATCTCTAATGTAATCCTTTATTAGGCAAAGCATCCTGGCATGATAGAAGGAATACCAGCTCTGGCAATATTGTGGGAAAAAGTTAACTAAAAGAGTGAAACCTTCCCTCCCCTTTCTGACAGTTCAGGTCACATTGTCCAATTAGTCTTCAAACATTTGTTATGAGAAGAAAACCTCTATTTGCCAAAACATCTCTTTGATGACCTCAGCTCTCACACTGATAGCAACCACCTGTGCACTCCAAATCTCCCCCCTCTCCCAGGACTGTAGGCAAGCTAGAAGCAGCATGGCAGTTCTAAAGCAAGGATCTTGACATGCAAGCCCTGTTACTGTCATTAAGGACAATCTGAGTTGTTAAGTGAAGATTTCATGTGATTCCCATTTGCTTATGGGAAGCCATCAGGGAAAGTATCAAATCATGATCACGTGACCATGAGATATTGTAACAGTAATAAAGAAATATAATTTTATTGGACATTTTTTGCTTCACTCTTAAATGGGAGATTTATGGTGAAGGAAAACAATACACCTCTCTGAACAGTGTCTGGGAGGCTATGGTTGCTGCTGCACCAAAACGTTGATTGTCAAGAGATCAAGAAACTGACAAACTCCATGAATGGAAGGCTTATGACTGTTATTGAAAAAAAAGGTGGCCATATTGGTCACTGATTTTTTTTAAAATGTCAGAAATGTTTATTTGTACATTTTGAGTTGTTTATTATTCTCACTTTAACAGATGCAAATAAACGAGTGAGAGTGGCAAATTTTCGTTTTTCATTTAGAAAATTAATCCTCCAAAATACAACTTGCCTAATAATTGTGCCCACAGTGTAGAATTTGTAAAGGTAAACATCATTATTTCAACAGCTAGTTTATTCAAAGTTGAGTGAATTTGTGACCAGACAAACTACAAGCAAGTCTGATGTCTTTGCAGTACAATCCCAATATACTTGAGCTATAATTCCCAAAGATATGATTGATTATCTTTTTGCTTTGTGAAATACGATTCAATGAGAAAATATTTTCTTTTCTTTTACAGTCATTTATTTGTAACATTTTGCAGTGGTTCAGCATGGCTTAAAATAAATCTATGAAATAAAATTATTTAAATCACTTCTCATCAAAATTCTTTCTAGAAGAAAATTAAACTGTTGTTTTTTGCCTGGATTTATAATGGCATTCAGAAAAGCTTTAAATATCCATTATGAAAGATAAGGATTTTGCAATGATACTTCAAGTATGTCTGAATATCATTAAATCACAGAGGACTGAGAAATGTGGAATGTTGGCAGTTGTAAGAAAATCAATATTTACAACATCTGTATATGGCAGTGCTCAAAAGGGTTGTACAAGAAAACTGACCAATATCCTCCCCCTTTGTTTACTTTTTAAAATATGTTTCCAATCAGCAAATGTATTTTTTCCTAAATTATTCTTAATTTTAATGGATACATTTATTTTATCCAGAAAATGTTCTCTTACTCCAATTTCACTGGAATCTAAAAGGTTTACTGGAAAACTAAGAGAAACTATATGCTTTGTTGCCTGTGAGTTGCTTTTTTGGCTAGGATTTACAATGCTAGTTTGTACTTTTGTATATGATTTTAGTAGTATTTCTTCCCTAATGTAACTTTGTACAGTGCTACAGCCTTACTTATTTGATAGTGCAATTATAGATATTGCGAACTATTTTTAGAGTAATAGGAAACTGAAATTAATTACATCTAAACAAAAGTCTCTTGGTAATAGGTAAGACTGTCCATATTTGGCTATTCCCTAGCATTGGATGGAGTTGTTCTTCCTCTCAATGTGTGAATGCACTACTCAGCTTTCTTTGTTACTATGACTGCAAACACATCTGGAACTTTCTTTCAATTGCACTGCAGCACCAGTGACTAGACTGATTCCTTGTTTTGTCTTCTTTAGATTATGAGACACTGTTTACATTGTGATGCTTTGGAAGGCCTCTCAGACATAGTAGTTGGTCCAGAATAGATTAGTTAGATTTTGACTGGCTTTAAAAGATCAAAACATAAAACAACACTTGCATTCAGGGTATATTGATAGCATTGCATTTACATTGATTCATATCCCACCTTTCATTCAGGAGCAGAAGACAGTATACATAGTGGTCCTTTTCCCACAACAATGCTCTGAAGTAGGTTGGGCTGACAGGGCGATCCAATGAGCTTCCAAGTTGAGAGTGGATTAGAATCTGGACTAATGCCTTACCTCTACATAACAGCTATCAATTTATTTCAGTGTGTGGCCCAAATTTTGATTGTTAAAGCCCCAAATTATTTATAACCAAAATATCTACAAAACCACTAAATTCTCATTAACCATTCTGATCTAAGAGTAAGAACACTAGAAATTACCTTTCTGCAGCAGACTTGTATCCATACCTTCAC